>DF359318.1:24730-53439 GCA_000787875.1 Solanum virginianum
ACTTGAATATGGGGTTCCATTTGATCAGGTCTGAGATAGACAAGGAGATTTCACTATACATTGTTAATTTGGCTCAATTAGTTTGCTTATAAAATAGATAATTCTTATGTCGAAATGTGCCCAAAATAACATATAGAAATAAAAACATAAATTTTAGACTAAGAAACTAGCCAATAAATCTGAATTAGAAACTCAAAAGGTTAGCTGCTGTAGGTTTCCTTGTCATCAAAAAACAAAATTGTTAGTTATGTTCACAATGGTTTTTTCTTGTAGTACTCACGTGCACACACAGAATAAGTATATATGCACGCACACACAGAATAAGTATATATGCACACACACAACATGTGTCCATATATGTGTGTGTCTGTATATTCTCTTTGGGGGTGTTTGGATTGACTTTCTAAAAGTAGCTTATAAACTAAAAGTCATAAGTTGGTGCTACTCAACTTTTGGCTTTTGGCCTATTTTTATACCTTTTTTGCCTAGAAGTATGTGCTTAAAAGCACTTTTTGTCTTTCCCAAACACCTCCGATAATTAAAAGAAAAAACAAAGGCCTAAAAGCCAAAAGCTATTTAAAGTAAGCAAATCCAAACACCCACTCTATCTGCACATTTTTTCACTAAATCGTGTGTTTTGGTTGAGGCTTGTTTTAAATCCTTTTGCTTTATACATTTGTTGCTTTTGACAAAGTTAGTGCAAGAATAAACCCATATGCTCATATTATTGACCAAACATCTGTGCTCATGGCAGAGTCTCTCTGATTGCTCTCATGTAATTTAAGAAAAAGAAGAAGAATCCAAAGCTCAAGCAATATTTTTTTCTGTATCTTATTGATATTGTTTAGGTTGTACATAAGAGGAGGGTAGCCATGGCAAAGGCACAAGGCAATACATCAGCAGCAATTGACTGGCTTAACAAGTATCTTGACTTGTAAGAAGAATCTGTGCATCACATATTAATACTTATAAATATGTTGCAGCTTTATTTGTTGTTCTTGACTTCTTTCATTGTTTTGGTAGATTCATGGCTGATCATGAAGCTTGGAGAGAGCTTGCAGAAATATATGTTTACTTGCAAATGTAAGATTTTTTACTCTCGTGTTCATAATGTAAGACTAATGGCTTGGAGGCAGCTCTATTCCATTATTTTAAGCTGCTGATTCATCCATGCATTGCCCTGTCAAGTGAAAATTGTTCATCTGTTATATCATATTAGGTACAAGCAAGCAGCTTTCTGCTATGAGGAGCTGATCCTGTCTCAACCTACCGTTCCTTTATATCACCTAGCCTACGCAGATGTAAGATAATTCTCAAGTCATATTTTGTCACTGCATTTTGAAAGTAATTATTAGCAGAAGTGCACTGAGAATATCTTGCAATCTTGTGAGCCTGCATCTTTTTTTCTTTTTGAGAGGTTTTATTAATACTAATGTGATCTTGCTCTTGCTTAAGATGCTATTCTGGGCTTTTTATGAAGTTTCATTTATCTACCTATGTCATTGGATAAAAAGGAAGTTGGTTGATTAATACTTGGTTTTTCTAGCAGCTATTTACCGACTGCAAGTATTACTATCGAGAAGCTCACGAATCTCGGTTGCCATTTGAGTGGTTTTTCTCTTGCCGTCTCTCTTTTAGTAGTGAAGTTGTCAGAGCACATTATTATGGTTACTCAGAAGTCAGAAGTTTACTAGAAATGAACATCAAAGTGATAGCTGGATGTTTAAAAAGAGTGCAGAAAATAGGGAGAAGATGAGAGGAGGAATTTTCTCGAATTCAATCTGATTCTCTAGATATTTCTCGTTATATCGACTCTGGGCTCAAAGTGGATTTGTTTTTCACTTAAATTTCAAACCTCAAATATAAGCTTCTAATTCCACCTTCTTGGGGGCTTAAACTTTCTTAGGCCCAGAAATATCAGAACAAGTGGGTTTTGGGGGACAGGTACTTGGACCTAGTTGGTTCCCAGGAAACAACCTCTCTACTTCTATGAGGTAGTGGTAAGGTCTGCGTACATTCTACCCTCCCCAGACCCCACTTGTGGGATTCCACTGGGTATGTTGTTGTTGTTGTTGTACTTGGACCTAGTTTGTTGAACAAAATGTATCGTTCTTCTAGTTAGAGAAATGCCTAAGACCTCTGCCTCTTTCATGGCAGAAGTTGAGGGTATCAATTTGAAGCTAACTCGACAAGTCTTTTGATATGATGGTTAAGGAAAATGTGGATTGGATCCCCAAATCCTTTAGAGAAATGTAAAGGATCATTTTGGTATATGACTTGAATATGGGGTTCCCCTCAATTGTTAATAGAACTATTTACCTTATCAAAAAAAAATTGATGGAGAAGAAAAGAAAACCAATCTCTCTCCCTACCCACCCCCATTAAAAAAAGAGAAGCGAAAAAAGGAAAGGAGGAGGATGGTAAGAGTAGGATTTTTAATGGTGGGGAGGTAGAATTGGTAACAAGATAGAGGGGGTAGGGTGAGGAGGGAGTGATGTCGGTTTCGTAAGGGAGAGGAGCAGCTAATATGAAGGGAGCTTGGATGGTGGAAGCTATGGTCTAAAGCAAAGTGACCCTAATGATGAATGGATCAGGCAATTGTTGGATTTTGAGAACAATCATTGCTTTTGCCCCCTCCCTCTTTTCTTCCTCATTTTTGGTATTTAAATGAGATCATCAGAGACGGTACACAAAATGAGAAATAAATTTGTAAGTTGCTAGGAGAAATTGTCATCTAATGAATTCTAGTGTAGTAGAGGATGAAAATGTTGATATTGGGTAAATGGTTAACCTAGGAAGTACTCTTGCTTGCAAATACCTTCAAAAAGTTTCTTACATGAGAAAAATGGAAAGGATTTCTGATATCTGCTTCAATATTTTGGATTTTCATATTACTTCTGCGATCTCCTAGACCAACTGGCTGTTGGTTAAACAATAAGGTCGTTTTGGATTGCATGTTAATTTTCTGAAGAACTTGCTTCCATCATGGCATGCCTTTTTCTGATAATAGCCATAAAATAATCACTCATCGCATTTCATCCCTGCTTTAACAGGTGCTCTATACACTTGGTGGCCTAGAAAATCTTCAGACAGCAAAGAAATATTATGCATCTACCATAGACTTGACTGGTGGCAAGAATACTAGAGCACTTTTTGGCATATGTTTGGTCAGTGGATCTGTCTCTATCTCTGTTTCTTTTCTTTTTTTTTTGACAAAGGTAACAAATTTGTATATAAATCATCAGCACTAAAGGCTGGAAACCAGATTTACATCAAATGGCTATCGACAGATGTAGCCTCAAGCAGCTCACAAAAAACTAATTTCTGCTTCTTCTTACAGAGAACCTAACATATCTACTATAGCTATAGGATCATTTACATACTTGGAACTGCACCAATAACAAAAAGTGATAATACAGTTCATTTTCACCCTATGTAAAGGACTGCTAGTGTTCTCAAAACATCTGAAATTTCTCCTACCAAATTGTCCACCATATTACTGCTGGGACAATTCTCTGGTAGATGACTGCTAGTGTTCTCAAAACATCTCAAATGTCTCTCCTTCCAAATTGTCCACCAAATTACTGCTGGGACAATTCTCTGTCTGTTCTTCTCTGCACAGCCATTTCCTTCAAAATTCCAGCTCACTATGGCCTGTTCTGCTTTGCCTGGCATGGTCCAGACTCTATACCTCTGTTTCTTAATTTTGACAAAATAATGCTTGATGATTTCTTTTGCTTTGTTACCCCTTGATGAATTTACCAGTTCTCTTATATCGTCAATGGTCTTGTGGTGAAGAAAATTAACCATAGTAAGTGGCTATAAGGTTTTTAAGAACAAAGAAGAAATTGCTTATAAATGAACACAGAAGAAATCGAAAGATTTAAGGCACTCATTGCACTCTGCATGTATACAAGTTATTTCCCTGAATATAGACTGTTTTCCGGCTGGAATCCAGAACTAGCAATCCCTGTCTGTATGTCCCTACTTCTTTACATTAATTGAATTCTCCTAATGCTGGAGGTTTTAAAAATTCATAAACTGTTAATAAGCGGCAGAACTAAACAATGTAGGTTCTTGTTTGCTGATCACCCTTGGAGATTCTGACTTAATGCAGCGTTGTTTTCCAGTGTACGTCTACCATTGGGCAGCTGACTAAAGGACGAAACAAGGAGGATAAAGAGAGCCCAGAGCTTCAATCTCTGTCCGCGATGGCATTGGAAAAAGACTATAAGCAGAGAGCTCCCAGCAGGCTCGCTGTGCTTAGTTCAACATTGAGAAGTTTGAAAATTTAACCTAACCACATTAGCATATAGTTTTATTGGAAGCAGCACCTTACTGTTCACAGTATGCGCGTCAAGATTCCAAGTCTGTCAATCTGCTTACCCCTTTTTGCAGATCGTTTTTTTCCAATTGTTCTCATTCTTCTACTCTTTGCATTGTTTTACTTATTTGTGGAAGTGTTGTTTCACTTATTTAAGTAGGGGAAGCAAATGACAATGCAAGTTATCAAGATTACTACTTTTAGACAATTTTGGGAAAATTTTAATGCTGAATAGAATACTTGCACTTTATATGGCGGATCATGAAATAAATTTTCATTGGACAAATTTGTGGATAGGTTGTATAATCGGATTTGGAAGATGTGGCCTTTTTGCAAGACCCCTTGCGTTTCCTGCACAGAGTCGTTACATGGAATTCTATATTGTAGGGAACTTGAGAATGTCCAGAAACAGAAATTTGATTGTTGGAGTTCAAATGTTTGGTTATTTATCCTGTCTGTCCAAGATAGAATTAACCTTCTTATATATGGTATCAATTTAATGGTTAAAATATTTTATTTATCTTAGATGAAATAATTTATATTCGATAAAATGTGTGGAGTGGATCAGAGGGTGTCTCTATACGCATCAATAATGTGCGTGGCATGCCTTCCTATCCAAATAGTAATAACAAACATATCTCTAGAGAAGGTGAAATGTATGCAGATTTTGCTACTACCTTATAGAGATAGAGAGGTTGTTTCTAGAAAAACTTCGTCTCAAGCCCCATAAGTATAAGATACAACTAGTAATACAATTAATGCATACAAACAGCTAAACTATCTTAGATAAGGCTTAATTTTGCCTGAAATACAGAAAGAAGAATAAGGGTTCAATTGTGTTTTTCTTGAGTTTCCTCATGGTAACAGGGAAAACTGCACATATTCCAAACAAAGTTGAAGCATGTCATATGCAAAAAGATATTATTCTAGTAGCTTGAAGAAATTAGAGCTGCAAATCACAGAAAAAGAAAGGAGCTTGAAGCTCATATCTCATCTGAATGAGAAATGATGGTCGATACTGGTTCAACTATTACAACTACATATATATCATCAGTTATTTCAAAAACTTGATCCTATATAATATATATATATAATGTAATTTTTCAACAAAGGGGGTTTGGGTGACCCCCTAGTATCCATGTGGCTCCGCCCCTGACCATACTACGGCATAAATATTTGCATATATCAATAGACGATAATTTTCATACTGCTAAATGATAACTCATTTTATCAATTTATTTTTGCACAATTACAATACAATAAGTAATGATTTATTAGTGTACAAGATAGCAGTTTATTGATTTTGCCTCAAATACATCTTTTTATCCTATGATACAAGAGTGCTAGACAAGTTTTTTTTAATTACCAACAAAACCTACAAATACAGATTCTTAATTTTTTAAGGAACATTTTCCTATTACTCACAACATTCTACGAATTCTATGTACGTAAATCGCCTTCCTTGAATCCAAATTTAAACAAGAACAAGGTCCTTAAAGCCAAAAAGCAAGCAAAATATCCATGCTTCTATACAATATGAAATTTCTTCATCAGAAAGATCATCCCTTCTTTAGTACTGCACATAATTTATGGTTGATCGCGAGAAAAATCCTGCAATTTACATGTGTGAAAGAAAAGGTCAAAAATTACACAAAGGCGTGGAAAATGATTGATCACTCCCTTAATGCAGCCTAAGAAAAAGAGTCATTTGTTCTCGAGTTATCTGCATTGATGTAAATTCTGTTCAGAGTGTTTTTAACTTCATATTTTGGACGATGAATGATTTGAACTCGTGTCAAATCAATGATTTGACGCGGACAGAGTGTTAAGAAATTAGAACGCACAGGATAATCAACCAGAAGGGCAGAGCTCTGGTGTCTGAAATTAAGGACTAATTGATGGTGGATGCAAACCTCTAGAATAAGTCCAGTGGATGGGCAAGTACTCCTTCGTCATTCCAGTCAACATCCTTGTTGCCTGATTCCTTTCCAATTAACTGAAGCGGTGCGTCTAGTGGTGGTGGAGTCTGTAGCCAAGCAACATTTACATTGTTAGGAAACAGAAAGTTCTGATCATGTGTAATGGCTTGGATAAAAGCTCGAATCCAACTGAAATTTACTATCTTTTGGAAAGAGGTAAGAAGAATTTAATACCATGCACCGAATTAAGGGCCAAGTTATTCCACGGAAGAAAGGATGCTCTTTGATCTCACTTGCACCACCATTTGATCCTAAACGGCTGGCAGGATCTCTATTTAGCAATGAATGTATCAACTGTCTAGCTGCAAGGCTTACCTGCAACACGTAGATACATAGATAATTTCATTTGTTTTAGACTTGAAACAAGATCAGAGTTTCCTTCAATTTTCTCACAGAACATTCCCGTGAAAGATGAAAAAGAAGAACACATATAATCCAGATAACAAGAATAGATAGACAAAAGACGGTCTTAATAATATCAAAAGAAACTGACTTTACCGGAATGCTACTAGGGAAAGTGAGGTCCTTGTTTAGGATGTTGGAAAATGTCTTCTGCCTGTTCTTTCCTCTAAATGGTGTACGCCCATAGAGCATCTCATAAAGCAAGATACCTGCATTCCAAACAGAAGAGTTTATATAGTAAAGTAGAAGTGCGTGAAGCAAAATAAATCTTCCCATATATCACTAAGAGCAAATCAAACAGATAATACATCCAATGGCGATGTTGATAATCGCTATGTATGTCCATTGAATATCATCCCAAAGTACTACAAAATACTACTCCCGCCATCACAAGAAACTGCGCGAGTATCCTTAGAATCCATTCCAGAAAAATCTGAACCATTTCCTAAAATAGCCAAACTTTCCTCCCTCCACAATTAAAAATAAAATACACTACCACTTTTCTATTGTTCAATTAGCTACTCAACCTTTTCAAATTTCAATTTATTATTTTAAACACTTCTACTGTAAGTTCCCTACCATCTATTAAAACAATGTCAGATATTTGTAGCTCAAGAAAGGTCATCTTTAATGGGAAGAGTAGCAAACTATGACAGATAAGTCAGATTGCGGCCTGTTTAAAGTCCATGTAGGAAGAATGGACCAAAAAAAAAAAACTGACCGAACCCAATAAGTATGATTTCGGTCCTTGTAGAACACTGTGACTTTTCTTGAATAGAAAGATGGGTCTTTTTCCACAGGGAAAAAAAGACGGTGGGCTTGACCGAGATCACCCAAGAAACAATCGTGCCCCATGCCGAAGATGAATATCTCTAATTAAGTGGAACTTGAAAGCATGTCAATTGAGGCCAAACAACAATGGTCATCATGTAGGTTGGGACTATACAAAACTAAGACTTATGATTTTTTCAGACAATAAGATAATCATAGTTTGAAGCTTGGTGCTGAGATAAAAGGAGGTGAAAAATAGCTTACGAATCTGCAAGGTTTCTAGAGTGATTTTCTCAAATATTGTCCAGTATATTTTGTTTCAAGAATATATAAAGCATCACAATAATAATACACTAAACAATATAATGGAGTGAACTAAAGTAATGAATTTGTTGCATGCAAACCTAAAGCCCACCAATCGATCGCACTACTGTGGCCAGCTCCTGTGATGATTTCCTGAGATCAAGTCATTTAGAAGTACATCAAACAATTAATTTTCTCTCGCTTGGTAGATGATAATTTGTTTCACAGAAGCAAAAAAGAAATCTGTAAGTGTCAACCTAATGCAATTTGTAACATGGATGGAGTATATATCACACAGAAGTCAACTGCTATGATAGTTTACTATACCGGCGCTATATATTCTTCAGTTCCGACAAATGAATTTGACTGTGAAACTGGTTCTGCAACAAATGTTGGTGGTGGAGTACTCCTAGATCTTCTCTTTGAGGGAGGATGTTTTATAACCTGGAAATAATTGTCACTTTAATATTATGGATAGGTAATAACAATCAGATGTCAAAGATTAACGAGAAAGCACCAGAAGGAAATACTATGATATATCAAAAATACTATATGATATCAAAAACAAAGGTTCACTTTAATCAAATTGATAAATAATTCAAACGTTTCTTCTTTTCTCCTTTTCTTCTGTTTACCATCCATTTACTACTTTATACTTTTGACTATAAGTCTAACCAAAAAACATAACATATTAAGTGAGATCACCTGATTTATCCACAGCAGAAGTTCATTAAAAGTAGAAAATTAAGATGAATAGTAAAGAGAACTGTCGAAACAG
Organism: Solanum virginianum; assembly: GCA_000787875.1. NCBI lineage: Eukaryota > Viridiplantae > Streptophyta > Magnoliopsida > Solanales > Solanaceae > Solanum > Solanum virginianum. The sequence continues at coordinate 33,288 of DF359318.1, forward strand.
AAGCGTACTAGAGGTTTACAGGATGTCCTGAAAGAAAGATCAAAGTCTGTTAGCACGACATGCCCGTCAGCCTGAAGTAGGATATTTTCTGGTTTCAGATCCCGGTATACTATTCCTGTAACATGAGAATAGACAAAATGAAAGAACATCAATCATATTACAAGATAGAAGTGGAAGTTCCTAGTACTATGTCTCCCCTAATGAACCCTCCAACTTTTGCCTGATACAACAAACAACAACAACATACCCTCCAACTTTTGCCTGATAGAAACATTAAATATTCTTGATTTTGTGGTCCTACGAATAGAGGTTTCTAAGTGCTACATTTTTTACTTTCACAGAGCTCCGTTCTTTTACCTGCTGTTCTTTACCAGTCTTTCCTCTGTCAAATTTTTACAAGCATTTTAAAAATCGATCATTGATCCAATTTAAGTACCTTTGCAGATAGACGTCAACAGAAAATTGAAGAGTAAAGTAGAATCTTTTCATTCCATGATTCGATTAAATATCTTGAATATTTTGTTGAATTGCTAGGTGTACGTACATGTATCAATCAAGTGAATTTTGTTCTGGAGGGATTAATTAAATAAAAGAAAAGAAAAAGCAATCGAGCCAGTTCTGAAATAATTCATTGTATTTTCTCCTAGAAAACTTAATGTCGTTACCTATACGCCTTCCATTGTTGTTCATTCTTTTAAGGGAAGCCTCAGTAAGGAATAATATACTATGTCACAAGATTACATGAATATTGACTACTGAAGTTTGCTGTGCTATCTTTAGTAATTTGGTCCACATAAGTTCAACCATAAAATGTGTCAAAGCAAATGTCCGTTGATGATTTTTGCTTAAGCTTCTTATCCCATTACAGATGAAGAGAGTGTATTGAAGTTCCCAATGTCTAAAAGACAAATATGAAAATGCAATTACTGAAGAAGGTTCGACTCAAAAGGTAGAGATGTAATACCCAAACAATGGAGATACTCCAAACCAATTAGGACTTCTGCTGCATAAAACCTGAAAAGTTTATTGGTAATACATTAGTTGATAAACATGATTTCATGCTTATCTAAAAAAACTTGTTGGTAGTACCACTTGGAGAAATAAAAAGCAACTGGACGTTAGTACAGACAGTAGTAAAAAGTATACACAGATGTCTAATGTGTGTAATTTGTAGTCCTTAAAAGCTGCTTGTTTAAAGCTAGTTCTCTTTCCTTTTTCAAGCATATATAGCAAAGTTCCTACGAAAATATAAACTCAAATAAAAGAGAAATACTTATACATGACCACCTTTTCTCAGTGAGTCTATTCTAGGAGAATGTCGAAATGAACAACTGGAAATAACAAGAAACATTACTAAACAAAAGAAAAATGAATAGGAAGAAGCTTTATCAGGTCAGAATACTGAATGTGAACACATCTTGAACCATGTCAGATGTTATATAGCTTAGTCTATTCAAATGTGGAGTAAGTGCAATTAAAAGAGAAGTACCTTGCAGATTCCTCTTTAAATAGTTTCATAGGTTGTCTGTCAAGCAAAGCAAATAACTCTCCTCCAGGACAGAAGTCTGTTATTAAGCAAACATGTGTTTCTGTCTGATAAAAAAAATGTGCATTTTAGCTCGTCTGGGCATTTCAGTTCGAAATTCATATAAATCAGTATAACATTCTTCAAACAACGCAAAATAATGTATTTCTCAGAAACTCAAAGGCGATACAGGAAAGTCTTTTTAGTAGGCTCTATAAGGTTTTTGATGCAGTAGATGGATGAATGTGGAAATGTTCAACGGTGTCATCTTTAACCGAATATGAACTTAGAAATAAAATATGACCTAAAACTCATTAAGGGAGAAAGGCGAGCTACTACAACTTGACAATTTCCTGATGCGAAAATTTCCAATAAAAAAGAAAGAAAAAGGATATATTCATTTGATTGACCTAGCCTAAAACATAATAATATCTAAACCTTATACGTGCTGAATATACTGTGAAAATGGACTGACTTAGTGGATTTGTATTTTTGAACGTGCAGGTATATTTCATTGTGGCCTTGCTACAAGACTAACATGCATATTTACAGATAATCTTGAATTAAACCTGCATTCTGATGATAGTCTGAGTTAAAAAGTTACCTGAAATGATGAATATAGCGTTGGAAGGAGAGGATGATCTAGGAGAGCTATGATTTCCCTTTCAACACATGCTCGATGTACCTGTAAATTATTCAACATGAATTTGTCTTCATAAAAGGATGAAGAGAAGATATTGAATAGGCTAATGTAGGAAGGGGAATGTGATGTCATGGGTTTGGAATGTAAATCCAAAATGAAAAAGCATGGTCTCTATATTATATGCTCAATATACTGATGAAGTAAAAAAACTCGGGCATCCAGACCTTGTTACGGTTGAGCATTATGGATTTGTCCATCGCCTTCATAGCAAAAAGATCTCCTGTACCTTTCAGTTCCACCAAATGGACACTACAAAGAATAGATGACTTGGATATCATGCGAAGCATTATAATTGGCAAAAAAAGAGATGACCATCAAGGTAAGTGGAAGGTGCAATATTAATAGTCACCTACTAAAAGTGTTGCAAGCATTAACAAATAAACATATTATATAATTTGTAGAAAGGAAACTAAAGAGCCTTTTAGTTATGAAAAAATTCAGGGCCCTGATATTTTAAGTGGCATTTCTACAATTTACCCTCGAAAAAGCAGTAGGATGTCATAAGACTATCTTAAAGGCAGGTTGAACATAGTGCCAATGAGGACTGGAGAATATGTGAACAAATAACAAGAAAAGTTTGACATACCTTCCGGTATCTCCACAACCCAAAGGTCGGACTGGTTTAAAGTTATTGAGCCCTAATCTTTCACCATTTGCGGTGACCTGCAAGGTTAAAAGTTGAGTAAGAGGAAGAGAGAAGGAATGCCAAGTGCAACGAGAATAAAAGTTAATATATGTGAAAAAGAAGAGTAGAAAGTTAAAACTAAATACTAAAAAGATACTTTTACTGTTTAGTACTTGTGTCTCTTCTGTCTTATATGCTTTAGTAGATAGAAACTCATACTTGATAATAGCATAAAAGCAGGAGACGTCCTTGTTTCAAGTGTCTCAACACTTACAGACACAGACACAGGTGTATATAAACATTGCTGGGTACAAAATGTCTCCTACTTGATCTAGTACTCAATATGCATATCATGTGAACCATAGTCTTAAATCATCAACAAATAAATATCAGAAGTTCTCCCAAGGCAAAGGAAAAAGAGTAGATTTTTAAGGGACAAAACAAAAGATTGTGTACCTTATGTATAGCAGTCCATAAAGCACTGTTTCTCTTATGAGGCCGTGGATAGACAGGTAGAGAATGCAAAGCCCACAAGTCTTCCGGTCTCTGAAAGTATTAGAGGGTTCGTGTCAGCTTTCATTATCTTAACTTTTGACAATGGTCTCGATAAAATGCTAAAAAGATAGTTATGATATAACTTCTGTTTTCCATTGTTAAGGCATGGACCTTTTGATGTAGCACTAACCATGATAAGGGTAATTATGCAAAATAATCAAGATCAAACAAAAAACCCCATGACAAAGATTATATGGATCCAATTCAGAGTGAAAGGAATACCTTACCGAGTTGGCATCAGGAAGTTCTCGAACTGCTTCATCTACATTTGTTGCAGTGGCTTTGACCTGCAAGATACGTCTGTTGATTACTAACTGTAACTGAAAAGATTTGTACTTTCCAATTAGAGAGACACAAAATAATTTGACAAGTCCTAGTTACTATTCAGATATTATTAAGTTACCCCTTCGTCCAATCAAGTTTCACATTGGTTAAGGGAATGGATTGTGGTCTTGTTATATGGTTTTCAGTGCCACATTGGTTGAGAGAGTGGGATTTGATTCTTTAAGAAGAGAAACTAGGCCAACAGGGAAAACAGAATTAAGTTAACACAGAATCAAGAAAGTAGATCACTTCAATCAGGATGAAAAGAGTATCCACAGAACACTAAACAAAGCATGTTAAGATTGCATTGGATGCATTCCTGATCAAGAGGCGAAACTAAATTCCAGATGCAACATCCTTGTTCAAAGGATTCAAATAGGCAACCCAAACTTTGTGTGACGGAGGAGTATGCGACACAATAGAACATCCGAGTTCATTTTGTCTTGATGGAAAGAACAGAAACGTCATGTATTTATGCTTTGTTTATATTAATGCTACTAAAATTTCTAGCATTTAATTATGAGATAATGTTTAGTTTTACCTTCTTTGAGAGGATGCATTTGCATAATTCAAATTCATTAAAGGAAAGAAAATGAAATAAACTGCATTTTTGTCAGGTCAAAAGTCTTAGTTCTCATTTTTACAATTCACTTTCCAAATATTCACAAATTGGGATCAGTTTTCGTATTCATTAGTCTTTGACTAGAAATGGAACGGCTATCACAATAGAGAAAATAAATAAAGAAAAGACAGCTCGCATTCCCAGGTAGAACAATACGCTAATTACTAGTTGTTGACCATAACATCACTGGTTTAGCTTCCACTAAGACAAGTGACAGAAAATTTACCAACTTAGCACTTTTTTGTTCAGTTTGTTCTGAGAGGCGGTTTCTTAGTGGTTCCACGTGATCACTTCCATCTAACTGAACACCGATGAAATATTGTAGTTCTCCCTGCAAACATAAAGTGCAGATATCAGCCAAATAAAAGAAAAATTATCAACTTCTTGCAACATGTTAAAGGCAAGTAGACACAAAGATCACCTTCTGATCACGCATAGGTTGCAAGTGAAATAAATTCCAGAACTTCTTCCCTGAAAATATTTGAGCACGTGAAGTAAATTCTAGCTAATAGACAAAACACATTTCACTTCTGAAAATAAAAAGGTGAACTCAATTACCGCTCTTTGTATAATTAATTAATTGCACAGTAATTTCTTTTTGTTCTTTTATGGCATCTCGAATCTTTTGAACTGCTGCTTGATCTGTTTCAGGTCCCTGGAGAAATCTGAAAGAAAAGGAAATCTTATTAGATCAACTGCACATGGTGGGAGCAAATCAGAGAGCAAAACCACAAAACAGCGTATTATCAGGTTTGGTTGTTTCCTCGCATAGATAGCCAGCTAAATAATTACTAGCCTCACAAAATAAACAAAGGAAGAGATTTCTTGAAGATCTGATAATGCAAGGGATACAAGACACCTATTTATAGGTATTAACACAAGACATATGCACATGATATTCGTCCAACGTGGGACATTATACAAACCCTTGGAACTCAACTATTCCAGTATTCAGATAACAATCTAACACTAACACTTAACATTCCAATAAACCTCCACAAATTCGAAGTAGAGAAAGCAGCTTGAGTTTGTTTTTGTTTTTTTTTTCAAATGAAGAAAAGTATATAGCTGCCGAAGTAGTAGCAGCTGCTGTAAAATCTTTCCAGAGGATAGTCAGAGCAGTTCTGATCATCAAAATCTTGACAAAAAATTCTTGATCAAAGGAATCATGCAGGAAAAGCTCTGGTCACTGGAACTCACCTCTTAGTTTTCCAGAACATGGCTTGCAGAATGTAATGTATATGGCCACAGAAAAGAGGCACAATGATATTGGACTTGATTACAAAAAAGGCATGACACCACCAGCAGTCACCAGAGAGAGGGGTTAGTACCACAGAATGATCAGCTAAAAAAAGGCAAAATGCTGGTGGTGTCGCCAGATAGTCTCCTACAGGCTAGAGGGAACAATGTCGCCAAATAGTCACCAGAAAGAGACATGGGTGGCCTAAAGGCCACAAAAGAGGCACATAATCGCTGAAATGATCATTGATAAGTGGAACGATGCCTCTGAAACAAATCTCAGAAAAGAGCATGGTGCCTCCACAGCACTCACTGGAAAGAAGAAAAGAATACTGTGGTCTGGAGAGTGGCATAAGCCTGCCCTCCAATAGACTACAACTATTTCAGTCTCGATGCAGATCATTTAGGCAATGCTCATTTGATCTTTCTAATTTCTGCAATTATTATAAGAGTAGGTTTGAGCCTTATGCTCCAATTCCAACTATCTACCTTCTTGCATCAAACTGAAGAGATTTATCATTATTCCATATGTTTTAATTACAGATATCCAACCTTGACAAGACCACAATTAAAGGAACTCCAGAAATATGCCAATGAAATATATAAAGCAATATTCAACTCATACCGGCAGTTTCTTCCTAAGATCTCTTCACGTGTGAACTCCGTCAGTTCAAGAAAGCTATCTGAAGCAAATATCTGAAAAAGCAAGCACTCCTGCTTTCAGTGTCCAGCACAACAGGAATCTAAGATAAAATTTACCAATTGACTTTATTATGAAACGGATATAAATCAATCAATCAACCAACCCTTTGTCAAACTAGTTAGGTCAGATAGTAATCAATCAATTTACCAAGTTTGGCTACTGTTATTCCCTAAGTTGCTCGGACTCTTCAAAAGTCTCAATGGATGCGTGTCAGATTCGCCAAAAGTAGTGTATTTTTGGAGAATCCGACACGGGTCCGGTATTAAAAGTGAAGAGTCCTTGCAACTTAGGTTATTCCAATACCTTCTGAGGTAATATAATAAGCCAAACAGGCAGGACAAGGAGTAGGAGAAATATAGGTATCTTCATAATATGCAACAATCTGAATCTAGCACAAACAAGCTTTTTCTTGATCTTACAATTGGATTATCAGGAAGTCTGGGATCTGTAATCACAAAATTCTTTTCAATACGCTCCAAAGTTGTTGCGAGGTCAATTCCTTGGCGTATGTCCCTTTCTCTTTCAGCCCGCTCCCAACTGTCAGTACGAGCTACTTCATCCGTCATTATTATTTCAGGCCCAACATTCTGTTCACTTTCAAGCGGAAAAGAGCTGCTTGAGGACCTTCCTTTAAACCTGCATGAGGTAATACCATGACTGAATGCTACAAGTAGGTAAGAAGTTTAATCCTTCTAAGAAGCTTAATCCTTCTAATAAGCTTATCAGCTTAAAAAATCCTGCTTACATTTCCAGAACACAAACATCTTTATAAGGAAAACTTAACAAGGAAAAAGCATGCAGACTGAAGTTAGATATCTACTGTGCTATCAATTAAATGTAGTGTTCTGACTTGTGATTTTATATAGTCAAGCATGAGTTCATCCAAAAATGCTACTTTCTTTCTAGTGCGGTTAGCATGAAATTATTATAAGATATCTTAGAGTGAAAAGGTTGAAGTCAAAGGACTCACCCCTTTAAGGAAATCCGTGCAGATTTTCTAGACTTTTTACCAGACTCTTGAGACAAATCACTCCGTGTGTCCCACTGAGGTGTATATCGGCCAGGTGTACTCACGGTTTCAGCATCGGCAGATTTAGGAAGCATAAACTCTGATTGTAACTTCTCTTTGTCAGTTCCGGAACTAACATCCTGACAAGATTTTCTATTAGGGCGTGGACCTTTCACGGTTTGTACCACTTCTGTAATGGAACCTAAAGCCTTTTCCTTCTGACGAGCTGAGAAACGAACGAGACGGATTTCAAATGAAGGAACAATGCTTTCATAAGAAGACTCAATCACTTCTACTTACCATCATATCTGATTAAAGACTTGGGCAATCCATTTGGTCGCAATGCTTTCTCATTAATCCCTTCAGTGTATTTGCTGACTTCCACCTGCATTCTGTAATAAGGGAATTATCTGAATTAGATGGATTCTCTTAGATTACAACTTGAAACTGAAGCGAAAACATATATGTCCAGTTGAAGTACTTAAGCAAGTTCTCTAATGAGGCACCATACTAATCTCAAGTAGAAGCTTCTGAAGTAGCAAAAGCTAAAAATACTGGCCAAATAAAGGATGAGAAAGGAGATAGACTTGAGATTTAGACTGAATTCAAGCTGAAATAGTCATCCAAGCATTTGCTTTAGCAACAATAGGGACAGAAGCATCTTTACCCTATAAACTTGATCGTATTTCCATTGTCATCTTTTATGGGGGTGATAGTCAACAGGTTCCAAAAAGGGGTACCATCCTTCTTGTAGTTCAAGAGCCTTCCACAGTAGCTTTTCCCAGTTTTTACAGCGTCTCGGATTTTTCCTACTTCTTTCTGGTCTGTATCTTTCCCCTGTAGGAAGCGACTGCATCAAACAAATCAAGGTCACTTTCAACGCCTTTTCCCAGCACCCATATCATCAAATAAGTACAAATCAGGGAATGCTGTCAGGATCAGAAGAATATAAAAATAATAAAGAACAAAGAAGCAGCAAGAATCTAATGGCCGGGCACTATTGTTTCCTTTCGGTGCTTGCAAAATCTGTCTCAACCTACAAGGTAAAAATTGAAACAAAAAGTTTTAACTTCATGCAGCAAACCGCTGTCTGTAATTGAAACCTCTAATTTGCTCTTAGGGAAAGGCTCCTTTTCAATGTTTTGAAATGGATATCCAGCTACTTCCTATATTAAATGAAAGGAGGCTTGAATTGCCGACAAACAATAAGGACTCTTTTTTTTTCTTTGAGAATGGTAAAATATTATAACCAGAAGAACAAAGTTTGTGCCAAGACACACATAAGAACCACTAGAATGAACTTTCCAGTTAAGGCCCTGCAACTTTACAGTTCAAATTTCTTATTCATGGATCAAAGAGGTTCAGTCACAAACGTTTGCCTTGAACATTCCATTCTTACAACTCTTAAGCTACATAAGCATTGAACAAAATCAAAGAACCATACGTGAGTCTTATCACTAGGCTACTCACAGTGCCTAGATATACTACAATAAATTGGCAAAATTCACAGGAAGACATTTGAAAGCACTAGGATAAGCAAAAAATTCTCACCAATTCCTTCCAACAATCTCTTTTGAAGAATAACCAGTCATAGTAAAGAAGCCACTACTGGCATAAACAATAGGACAATCTGGTTTTGTGGCATCAGATACGACAAATGTCTGTTGCAGTGTTGCTAAGGCATCCTTCAGATCCTGAGACACTCTAGGAAATTCAGCTCCATATGACTCGTTGGATGTCCTCGTTGATCCAACTGAATTCTTCTCCAATGAATTCCTGCTTCTTTCTCCATCTCCAAATGAATTTTGTCCACTTTTTCTAATTGCATGAAAGCTACCTTCTCCAACATCTGTCCTCACAGTTAATCCCCACTCTGCAGTCCTCTCTGATATGCTGGTTTCCCTTGTGATCTGACTATCTGCATTACCATTATTTTCTTCCTTCTTCTGGTCGTCTCCTTTGTGGTCAAAGGCCATCCACTTGTCCATTTGCTTGTCTGTACCTGTCCTACTTCCAGATTCCGCCCCTTTCATCGAAAGTTGTTGCACATCCATACCCTCATTTCTACTACTACTAACCGGGTTTGCACCTTCACGGGTCAATGCCGGTTCAAAGACATCAAGTGATCTCCTTTGTCCCTCCATTTCTGCTCCTCAAAGCACAGCAAGTACACAACCTACTAACATCAAAACAGCCAAAATCAAAGTTTTCAACAAATCATTAGCCTCTAGCCAGTAGAAATCAGCAAGCAAACACACAAGAAACACAGTATAACTGAAATATCATCAACCCACAACTCAAAAAGTAAAAACAACCTCAACAGAATTTCATGCAGCACATAGAAACATGCAAATACCTTTTTCCTTCAACTGCAAAAATATTGATCATGGATACCCCAACCCCCACCCCACCAAAGACAATGCCCTATCAGTTTCTGCAATGTAATTCAAGTACACATATCATGTAAGAACAAGAAAATTCTTTACCTCAAACCAAGAAAGCATAAATGCTTAAATATTGGAGTAAACAAAAAAACAAGGCAATTTAGTCAAAAGGGTGTCCATAAAGATTAAAAAAGAACCCAAATAGACAAAGTATCAATAGGCAATTGAAATAAAAGGGTAATAAATTAAGATTGAGCAGGTACCTGAAATGTGGTGAGCTTAGATGAAGAGAGAGTACATTTTACAAACTTGGCAGAAAGTGTGGAGAGTAATCTTGCTAGTTTTCTTCAATGTGACAGGGAAGAGATTAAGAACCAGAAATAGTAGATACTTGTAAGATAACGTTCATAGTGCCATGTTGCAAAATTGTGACCGCTATTTCTAGCAAAACAGTATATATTATTTACTAAAAATGTGAAACTCCTAGTTTACAACCACTTCTGGTGCTCTCTCTCATATATTCAGTTAAAATCCCTTTCCCACTTTCTGCTTTCTGCTTTCTGCTTTGAATTCCCTCCTCTCCTTTAGGCCAAAATTATTTCTACATTATAATTTTGACTTTTAATCATAATTTGAGGATTAATTTGTTCTGCTTAAAAGGTTGGGTAAGTTGGATGTGATATGGTTGTTGGATTTCTTATAAAAAAGATTTATGACTCTGTAAATGTAGACTTATTCTTTCTAAATTAATAGCATTTACAATGTAATCCTAGAGGATTTGAGATTTTTGTGTAGGAAGAAAATTGGTGAGACACTATGTTATATTAACACTTAGCTCTTTTTATTCTGAGTGAGTTAGTGAAGTTATTTCTCTCGATATTATGTACTATCTTTTATATCGTGGATTGCTCATCTCCTCTTGTGAATGTTTGATCGAACCACGTTAAATATTTGTTTCTCTTTATTTTCTCTATTTTTAGATTTGCTTCATTTCGTCGTAAAATTAAAGGTGAAATATTCAAGATTAAGCTTGGATTAAATATATGTTTTTTGCCTAGTTAAAGACACTCTTTTAATCAAATAAAATATAATTTTAATCTCAAACTTAATTATAAGATATCTCATTGTATCTCGGGTATCAAGTACCCCCAAAGGAAATAGGGAATAGAACTACGTAAAAAAAATTTATGGGATAACTCATTTGGACATGATTATTTAATGTGTTTTTTGATTTAAATATTTACACAATCAAAAAAATTAGACATACAGTATCCTGAATTTTCATATGATTGAATTAAGAAATTTCTACTTAAAATCAAAATCATTCAAAAATGACTAAGGTTGAGGTAGTAACGCTTGAACTTCAGCCACATAAAACTTCAAATATTGCATGTCTGAAATTAATCAGATGTTGATTGACTTGTAAACTTTTAGGTTTTATGATTTAAATTATGATCTCAAGATTAGATATTTGTGCACTTCAATCAAAAAAATTTAAAATAAATACCTACTCATTCAGGCTATTTACACAAACTCATGTAAATTTATAAAAATTAAGTAATCTAATAAGATGTCAGTACATGCTAATTAATCATATTAAATGTTCGAAATTTACGTACAAACACATATATTGCATTTGTTCACTTGTTATAAATACCAATAAATAGACAAGCTTTTAGTCATACAACTTTTGAGAAAATATTTATGAAGTACTTGTCCCAAACTAATAAATATATAATGTGCCTAATGCTTTAGGGTTGTCCCTTAATCGTAACTAGATGATATGTATTTACAAATTTATTTAAAAATCTTAAGAGTAAATTGTTTGTGTTTGTGCGTGTTTTTTTTCTTTCTGATAATTAAACACAGAGTACGAGTAATAATTTTTCTTTTTTGTATGTGCATTTATAATTATTTTTTAATTTAAGATATTTTCAATTTTTTCATTCAACCATAAAAATTATGTTTATTTATTTCCTTACCATTTAATTTTTACTCATATAACAAGCGGGACAAAAAAAAAAGTTTTTCCAATTAATCGCCGGCTTAGGACATGAAGGTAATTTCACTTCCTTCTGTGGCCGCTAAGCCTTTCAATCGCTACTAGAAATATAAAGCCCATTTGTGGTCCATATAACTATGCTATAAATTTTTTGGTACTTTAGCATTTATTATCATTTCACATAGTAAATACGTACAATAACGACATATTCAATATTATTAATTTATGATGCTAAGGAATAATATTACATTATATATTCATTCATTAATTTTTTGGGGTTATTTTTTAAAATATTTAGATGATAAAATGACTGTTTTTATATATATACCACAAAATATAAATAAGAGATATCGAAAAGACAAAGATAATCAATATATATCTTCATGTTTGAAGAGTTGTTGAAAAATCAAATCTACGTCCATCTCAGCTAGGCCATGTTATTATGATAGAAGAAGTGGGAGGAGGAGCAAGTATAAATTTAAATTTTGAATTCGTAGAAGGTGTGAAGAATAAATGTTGAACTTTAATTAATTTAAATGTCATCTTGAGATGAATGATTAGTAACTACAACTAAGATTTATTTTTTTTGGCGTCTTTTTTTACTTGTCAAATTTTGATTTTACAAACCTATTAGGAAAACAGTAATTGATATAATAAGTTTGCCATTTTACCTTTATTAATTGATAGGTTCTAAGTTTTTCATCAAAATTTTTTAAAAAAATTTTTCCTATTTCACTAAGAAAGTCGTTTTACTCATTTATTAAGAAACTTACTTTCCTGTATATAATAAAACATGTACCCTAATACAATTTTTTAACCTATACTCAAGTCATATATTTCTTGAAGAATGGTGAAACAACGTAAGTAAAAGAAATAAAATATAGCGTATACATAAGTTACATACTTCCTAATTTATATGACATAGTTCAAATTTCAAGAGTCAAACAAAAAAAAAATCTTTGATCATGATTTGTTTAGATATTTTAAATTGATAATTATTATACTTTTAAGCAGTTTTTAAATATATAAATTATTTTTTTCAAAAATCTGAAATATTATATATTCAAATTCATAGTTAAAATAAAAAAACGATTCAAACTTCAAACTATATCGTATAAATTAAGACGAAGCAATAGTAATTCATCTGATCCATATGCAAGTTATCCAAAATATAAAAGAAGTTGTAACGTAGCAAAAGGTAAACTACAAAATAGCAATACTTATGAGTGGCGTAGGTGGTTACTTGTACAGCTAGAAGATAAATTTCCCCATCACCATTTAATTTCATGTACTGTCATTTCCAGCTTATGGACCATTATTTTGAAAGTGACTTCGATTCCAAGCCAAAAAAATCAACACATGACAAGACATAATTGGTGGTTATGTCATGTAAAAATCAGTGTACTACAAGATTATGTTACCTTTTCTTTTAGCAATGGCACATGTCGTAACAAAACAAAAAGGAAGGGAAATAATTGTTACTAGAAAAATACAGGTTTGGACCTTGCTATATTATAATAATTCACTTCATATGTCCCTTTCAAACGTTTTATTTTTCCTCACTTGTTCTTCTCGTGTGTATGTGATTGTTTTTAAACATGTAACGGTAAAATTATTTAATTGACGATGATTCATAGATTACAAATTTAAAATGTGACAAAGAAGAATATTTTAAAGTGAAAATTATGGCTAGTTTTGGAATAAATATTGTAGCAATGAACATTTTTTAAAAGTTGAGTTGGAACTCTAATACAATGTGTGTTGGAATTTTATCGAATTCCAACATATGATATTGAATTTTCACTTGTAGGAGATTTTTGAACTTTGTTGAAATTCGACTTAATAAAATTTTAAAATTTAGCATCAATAGTTAGAATTACTTCGTGTATTAATTGAGGATTATTTTATTCTTAAAAAGAATATGTCAAAAAAGTGGCTCATCAATCATCATTATAGCTTTTAAAATGGTGTGATAGATATTAAAAGTGACTATTTATGAAATTTTCCCACTTTGAAGCCAGGGGTGCACAATAACTAGGCCCATATACTGATTTTGGTCTGTTATTGGGCCCTGAAAAGCCTTAAGCAATGACACTCAGTTTTCACTATGTTCAAAGAATAGGCATGTTCGCGTATGGCCACTCAAAAATACTTTAATTATGTTTTATAGGTATAGTTTGAGCAATTACATTTTATAATTATAGTTATAGCAGCATGTATATAATTCGCTATACAATTCGCGCACAACATTTGTATAATTCGTTATACAATTCACAATATTTGTATATTTTGTCATACAATTTTATTCGCGCACAACTTTTGTATAATCGCGCATAACGTTTGTATAGATCGCGCGAATTATATAAAACTCAAACTGTAGTTACAGTATTGTGAGTCATAATTAATTCAAACTATAGCTATGTTAGCTAATTAACTAGTATATGTTTGTTTATCCGTGTAATTTTTCAATCAAAGAAATAATTTTGCATATAGACTATAGTATAGATGCATTAGAAGTGTTTTAAAATGTATTAGACTTATTTTGATTTTAAAAAATCTGCATTATGTATTAAAAGTGAATTATACATATATTAAAATTATATAACTATAAATAATAAATATTTTCTAAATATGGTATATTTAGATAAGTTTCTCGTTGGAATTGGATGAGTAGTGTTCTTGTTTTGGAGATATCTTTCAAAAAATTGAACACATATTATGGAGAAATTAAAAATATAATTTAGGATATTTTACGGAAACTAGTTGCATTGATTTACTATTGGTTTAGTTTTGCAAAACTGATTAAATAAAAAGCTTTCTCAAGGAAGACTCTCTATTAATTTACTGTTTACTTTACTGTAATATCTAAATGGTGGTATTCCATAAGGGATTTCAAGGATCTATCCTCTTTGACAACGTTTTTTCAGTTGAGCTCATTGCATAAATTTACTTAGATGTCTTTTGGTAAAGTTACATTATATTAACTTTATGTATTAAAAGTACCTTGTTTAATATATACTTTATCAATTCATGTATTACTAATGCAAGACATTTGTCATAAAGTGTGTATAACTAATATTGTATGGAAATCCCGATGTTAGTAATGCAAAGAATTTGAATGCATGCAATAGAATGATTAAAGATATAACTATCTGTCAAAACCTTTTTCACATCATTTTTCATTTCCACTGTATTTGTGAAAGGTATTTTGTAGGCATATATCTTTTTTCTTATGAATTATGAAATGTTTCTTAAATGGCATAATTGGTTTATAATGGACAGCCAATTATTGGTTGCATTGATCTGCCCATTTTGAAATTGAGATGGGTTGGGGTTAAGGGGAAAAGTAACCACCATTAATGGGCAGAAAGTTTCTACAGTGGATTGTTGTGATAGGGATAAAGGTAGGGCTCATCTGAAGGTTCCGAATTCCAACAATGATGCGAAGAAAGCTTATGATAGTCTTTTGAACAAGGTGGGTAAGAGAGTATTCAATGGGAACTGCATGGTTTCTGGTGAGTTGGCTTCGGGTTTTGTTGATGTCGGGATTGAATGTGCTATTGATCCTCACGATTTTCTCGCCCTTGTGGTGGTTGACGGTGCTGGCGGCGTTGTTACCGATTTGGGAAGGGCGTGAGCTTCTCTCGAATACTTCAACACGGGTGCCGGAACGTGGATCTAAGGTTGTGGTAACTGCCGGAAAAACCATTTATCAACATGTCATTTCTGCACTTTCACAATGACTTACACTCTGTTTGGATGGACTGTATGGTACTGTATTATACGATACCATACAATGTTTAAAAAATTGAACATAAAAAAAAAAAACTAGAATGTGAAAGAAAACAAAGGAGGTGAAAGAGAAGTTTAAAAAGTTGATTCATGTAATACAAAAAGCAATTTAAGGGTATAATTGAAAAAAAATAAGAAAACCATGGATACCACCAAATTGGTGATTTCAAAAAGTGAGAATTTTCGGGGTTAGTGAACCATGAAAGCAAATTATACCATACCATACCATATAATTAATGAAACAATAAAAACAAACGCGATTCTCTTACTAATCATACCATACCATACCACCATCCAAACAAGTTGTGTTCCAAGAAATATGCAATAGATCGAAAGCATGCATCTCTACCCCTGCACTTTCTTTTGAACTAATCGACAGTTAGTTGCAACAGTTACAGAACTTCTCAACGTTAAGCAATGATTCAAATCATAAACTCGATAATAAACAAATACTGAGATTGTGAATTGCTCTGCAGAATAGGGTGCTATGACCCCGACAGAATCAGTAAAATAACACAACGAATCAACTATATAGGCAAATCCTGAGTGCCATGCAATCCCAAGAAGAATCGAAAACACAAGCAAATCCCAACAGCCCATCTTTCACACAATGAGGGCATGTTTTATGGGCACACTATATCCAAATTCCATTTAGTCAAATTTTTCACAGATACTTTTCTTGAATGCATACTTTTTTCCTGAATATATCAAAGGAGCACCTTTATTCCTTTGGATCCTAGTATTCCAGTTTAACAGTTTAACTACTTGATAATGAAGCAGAAATTCCAAATGCTAATGGATAATATCAAGTTGTCAACCAATGCAATGAAACAGTATTTCAGATTATTTCAAGTTATGTCAAGTAATGCAAGCAAATAGCAATGATGCAGCCAGTGTTATCCTACGAGTGGGATCTGAGGAGGGTGATGTGTATGCAGCCTTACCCCCTACCTTGTGAAGTTAGAGAGACTGTTTCCGATAGACCCCCAGCTCAACTAATGCAAGCAAGAAAGAAGAAAATTTCAGTTATAGCATTCCAGCGCTCCAGGTATGAGACACAATAAGAAGCTTTAAGGCTTCAATTTCTGCAGTTACACAATCTCAGAAATCTAAAGCATGAGCCAAAGATGAAATTGACTCGTTACAATAGTCTGAGGGATCATCAGCAGAGGCATATAAATGAGCTACAAATGTCAAAAGAACGCCCAACGGTGAGTTGTCCTACTCCCTAAACTCTTTTGATCAACCATGGTTAATTGTGGTATTGACTCATATAAAAAAACATGCTTGATACTACCTGCCTAGTCTAAACACAATATAAAACAGGGAAGATGCTAGAATTTCCAAATTGATACTGAAGATTGGAAACTGCTGTCCTTGTAGGGCCAATAAAGCAACAACAGATTAGCTTATGGGGTCACTAAACAAGCTCATTATGAGTTGAATAGATCCATGTTTGTGAAAGAGGTGATAACAACTCAACTCAACTCAGCCCTTCAGCTTATCTCTTAGTCATTACAGAAATGCCCTGGATAATTCCACTTGAGAGATGGAGAGAGATCTCACATTGGCATTGATGATAGTGGATCGGATCAAATTCTAAGACTCTTGCGAAAACAGTAGAGGAAATATCATAATTGCAATATTTCCCGCTTCAGCATACTGGAGGCCTGAATCTAAAAGGATGTTTGTGCTTCAGCTGTACATCACAGAGTGAATTCGGGTTACATCAGGAAGGACCAGGGTTGAATAAGCGATAACATAGAACGGGAAAGGACCTTGTGGAGTATCTGAGGAAATGACTGAGTGGTGTGGTTGAGATAGAGTACCAACCTGGAGATCCCAGTCCGTGTCTAGTTACAACACTTCAGTGTGAGAGTGTGGGCAGATTTATCCAGCACCTTGCTTATGGATTATAGCAAACTGTGAGATGCTATATCAAAGCAAACTCTAACTACTACATGTGACCTCAAAACAACAGGGATCTATATTAAGCGCCCAAGGCTTAGTTCAAGTGGCAAGAGTTGAGGGAATTGCGATTTAGGTCACACGTTCGAGCTCTATGCACTGCAAACTAAGCCTGGTACTTAAAGTAGAGAAGGGTATAGGGTTGAGCCCATTATCACTGAGTTTCAAAGGTTGAGGACGGACTTCTCAGTCATAAATAAAAACAAATAATACGGGTCAAGGTTGGCTAGCAAGACGATAGGGAATAAGCTATATCGTCGACAGGACTGATCAGTTGAGGTGAATGAAAGTTGAGTGGACCACTGTCATCAAAATATTAATCTAAGAAAAAAAAAAGAACCATATGAACGAAAGAATTTTTTAGAAGTTGAATGGAACTTTCGATAAGATAACAACTGATGCATGAAGTATATTACAAAATATAGCTATGAATTATATCTTCTTATACTTTGCATGAGACATTTCTGGTAACTCCTATCATGTAGGCAATCAAGAAATATGTAAGTCGCCTATTATCAAAAGAAACATCAACTACCGTCTACCAACATCAGAATTAGAAAGCAAAATATTTACTTCTCTGAGAAAAGCAGTTGCAGCGATCCCACGCTGCTATGCCTTGAGAGGGTTATGATAAAACTGCAAGGACGGCAAAGGAAATCACACCATCGAAGAACAAAATGATAACAATGGCAGAAAACAATGTATGGCTTCAGCTACACATAGGTGAAACGATGGGATAAGCAGAAAAAAAAACATTTTTTGAAGACAGAATCTTGTTTTGGAATGCTTGTGTAATAGCTGGCAGGGGCAGATTGCATCTGTTGAAGATTTTTGGTGCTTCCCGTGGATAAGTGGACATATACAGTGTCCAAGAGAAGTGGGGTATGTTAAGCTTTATTCACTATGGAATGTGGAGATATGGATTTAACATCAGGTAGACAGCTAGCAGTATTCAGTCCAACCAAACTCCCTTAAATCTCAATGCAGCAATGTCAACTGTCACAATCCATCTACACTTCAAATACACAAGAGACCAACAAGATACAGCACATACCAATATCCTTATATTGCATCAAGGGTCAAAGAAGCTATTTGCTCGTAGGATAGGATGCATTTCTATAACAGTCTGCCGCAAAAAGCATATGTTGAGACCATTCCTACAGAGTCTCAGTCCATCAACTTTCATTTGCAGTTGAACCACCTGCATGGAATTGGTCATATCAAAGTTGACATGTTAAAACAACATGTGTATATCATCAGTATGCAAGCGATAACCACATGTATCGGATTGCGATGAGGTATATTCTGCCTGCATCAAGAAATAGACAAGTGAAGAGTTTATTGAAACAAGACAGATACCAATTACTAGTTAATATTTCTTAGATCAATCATAGCCATGCAAAGACGTCAACAAGAGAAAGCCTTTGACCAAGAATAAATGTATTTCATATTCTTCTCCATGGAAATTGGAAAAAAAAAAAAAAAGAAAGGAACTATAGTTGAACAATTTACAATCAAACAGGTGAAAATGTCTATACTTGTCTCGGCTCTCAGCTTGAGTAACTAAGCATACGAAAAGAACAAATTAACTACTTAAAATGAAAGTATAATTGAATTTCATAGTCAATAAATCACAGCTCGCTAAAAGTATATGTTAGAACTCAAGGTTGAATCCAATCAAATTGACTATTCATTTTTCCAAGCATATAAAAAGAGTGAGAAACCAAGATTATGCGACTGGGTCTCTCTGAATCTCTGTGACCAAGACCAATGTAGTGTTTGGGGATCGCAGATGGGCTGTGATGCCCATAATTTCTCAGCTGAAATGTTGGTCTTGAACATGAAGACAGCATTTCCAATTGGTGTGCTAAAAAGCCAGTTATGGACATCCCAAAACACTTCTACGCCAAGGCCATCAACCAAGATGGTATGGTTACCGCGAAACTTCCACTTCAGCCTTTTTACCTGCATCACTGGCTTACTGTCCATGCGGATGACAAGGCATGGGTTGCTGGTGCCACTGGTATCACATTCAATCACGAGATCATGGACTTGACCATTATCACAAAACTGAGCCTTAGTACTAAATACCTTCTTGCCAAATATATGCTCCTTCTTGGCAACAAAAACAGCACCAGAAGCAGCAGGGGTGGCACTTGTTTTCTTGATAGCTTCTTTTCTCATATCACCAAGGAGCAAAATCATTTGCCTTTCAGAAACAACACACACATAGAATCCTTCCAATGGCTCAGGACCAGATCCAAACTTTGCTGAGGAAAGGTCCCAATATACATCAATTTTCCTAGAATATGCTTCTAAAGTCTTTGATCCTTTCTTCTTAGAGAACAACCAGGGCTTAATATCAACCTTACAGAGACACTGATTTGTATTATCATCAATCCCAACAGTAAGACCTTGACCCATCAAATTCTTACTCCAGGAAACATTAAGCATACAAGATTTCCCACGCAATTTACACTGATAAACACAAGTTACCAAATTATGAGCACCCTTATTACCCCCTGATGATGAAAAATCAGCTACTTGAACCCCAGTTTCCCCAAAACAAGAAGGAAAATCCCTCATGTTTCAACCAGAAAAAAGATCTTTAATTCTTCCAAAACTTGGGGTTTCTTCTAACCCCTTATCTTCAAGATTCGATTTTTAACTACAAACAACAGAAATAGGAACTTTCAGAACT
>DF359318.1:53513-66832 GCA_000787875.1 Solanum virginianum
CAGAACTTGGGCACAAAAAAGGGCTTAAAAAGAACAGGAAACTTGAGCTGAAATAGCAACATACCTCAACAAATCAGCAAATCAAGCATTGCTTCAAAATCTTCTTCTGAGTGGGTTGATTTGATCTGAGAGTTACGTATACAAGATGCATTCTGCTGCAAACAACAAAGAAACAGACTTCTTAAAAAGGTGAAGAAAAGGATTAAAGGTCCCTCTAAATGAGAGACAAAAATAGGGAATGTAGCAGTAAAAATAAAAAGAACTTGAAGGAGACAAAAAAAGCAGACTACTCGAGACTTATTTCACCATCACTAAAATAAACATTAAAGAAAATACTTTTTAAATATCTGTATAAAAATAAAGAAAAAAATACAGATAGATATGCATACTAGTAAGATTATGACAGGCTCAAGTAAAATAACAACAACTCAGTGTTTCTGGAAAAGGCTGTTCTTTTTTTTTTTTTTTAACAAGACTACTCAATGAAAGAAACAGAGAAAAAGAATCCACAGAGTGTGTTTGGAATTTTCCTTTTCTTGACTTTGCTTTTACCTGACATTCTCACATGTAAAATCAAATTCTTATGATCAGAAAAGCTGAACTTGCCCTCCCCAAGTTTTTCCCAAACAGAGATCCTTTTTCAGATCCTCCACTCTCCAAGATTGGATTTTGAATTCAGAAACCAAATACTACTTGGTAAAAATTTGATCTTTGAAATGTACTTGGATCCTTGAGATGAATTTAAATATCTCGTCCTTTTGATTTTTTCGTTACTACATATGAACTATCACAAGATATTGAAAATCTTTTCTAAATCTTATTTAAAAAATTATAAGGAAAATATTATTATTATTATTAATATTATAAGAATCTTGAATTAAATAGAAGAGTACTTCTTGCAACTTTCGATTCACTTATAAAATGTGCATTTATTTGCTTCATTCTTATTAAAATGTTGAGATGTGGTAAAAATCTTGAAATTAAATACAGAAGGGTACTTCTTAATTACCACTTTGAATTGAAATAGTGTATGTATAGTTACATTGAAGGGAAGTGAATGTTGGTATGCCCATTTACTTGACTTTGATTTAAAAGAAGAGATTATGTAATACCCTCTTCGTCTATTTTTACTTGTTCACTGTACTATTTTAAAATATTTATTTAATTTATGAAATTAAAAAATAATTTTATACATATTTCTTAATTTATCCTTACGGACGATGAGTATATGTGAAAAAACGAGTGGGGGTCCAAATTTGCAAGTGGTTAGCACGATGTTGCATTTAATTAGTCAAATAAAAATATATATAGCTATGCATGTGTTACACTCTCCATAAACCATTTGGAATCCCAAAGGGGTTATAGGAAGCTGTCCCACCCAAATAATGCTCTACCCAAAACTCCAAAATCTATCATAGATCATATAGGTACAACTTAGTCGAAAAATTATGATATATCGAATTATAATTAATTTTTATATATGTTAGTTATAATCTTAAAAAAGTTGAGTTATATTGGATTAATTTATAATAAATATTTAATTAATATTAAAATATAAAAAAAATATCTGAAAATATTAACAAAATTCATGCATTTTGACTCTTGCAAATGAAACATAACAACAAATTAGGGGTGGAAATTCAATCATTTTGGTTCGGTTTGATTTAGTTATAATTTAAAATAAAATTGAGTTAGATTGGATTAAATTAATAATTAAATATTTAAAAGCTATATTATAATATTATAAATTATAATTTTTCTCCTATTAAAAATAAAAAAAATTATATCTTAAAATATTAGTTAAAATTTGTACAATTTGACTCTTGCAAACGAAACATAACAACTAGTAAAAATTAAGTGTGGACATTCGGTTGGTTCGGTTCAATTTTAAAATGTTCAATTCAATTTTGACTTATTAAAAATTTAAATCGAAATGCACTCAAAATTAATTCAGCTCAATTCGATTTTTATACTATCTGACTCGATTTTTCAATTTATCTTTTGGGCGCGATGAAAATTCAAGGTAAGAAGTAGTGAACTTTGATAACAACTTTTGATTACTTTTTTTTTTTTAATATAAACATTTGTTAAGTTACGATAATATAATTGATGTCGTAATAAATATAATTCAAATTTGATTAGAAATTGGATAATCCATTTGCTTAAAGAGCTTAATCTTTTATGTATGAATTTTGTCCTCAAATATTTTAAATATTATGAAGTATCTTGAGAAATAAACTTTGTGCAAAAGAAAGGTCTTTTCCTAAAGCTTAATTTCCAAAATATTTTTTTTTAAGTGAAAGAGAAATTTTCAAGAGAAAATGTATATATGTAAGAATGTAATATTTGACGAGTAAAAAGTATTTTTTATTTGGTGAAATAAAAATTAGAACTAAAATGTAAGGCAATATATTTGTCACTTGTTTAGTCCACAACTTTTATAGAATTAACTTTGCACATATTCTTTAAAAACAAATGAAGCTTTGCTGAAATAAAGAATAATTCATATTCTAATTGAAACTTTAAACAGAATAGATAGAAGTTAATTTTGGCTTCAAACGTTTTGATTTTTGATTTAATCAAAATTGTATTTTACAAAATTGAAAGTCAAATCAAATGATAAAAAATTATAATATTTAAATCGAATATAATGGAATAATCGAACGAAATAAATCAAATCCTTTAATTTAATTTTTTTAAAATTTAAAATCAAATTATGTTCACCGTTAATAAAAATAAAAATGAAAGTGAGAGAATATCAATTATCAAGAAGTATTAATTATCAAAAATAAAAAATCGTGCAATGCCTATTCTTACACTTGCGCACCTCTCCTCCCCATAAAAGAAAGGAGAGATTTTTTTTTTTTCAAAAAAGAGGAATATAATTGTCTATTTATGAAAATGACAAAAGTAAAACATTCAACTCAAAATTCACTATTGTTATTTTATTTTATTCTTTATTCAGTTTTAGACTCAAAATTTATTTTGTTAAGTATTTGAGCTCATAATTTTTAAAATTAAAATAGAAGGTGATCGATATTCGATCAATCATCATCTCATCCACAATTATTAATTTTAGTTTTCATTCATGACTCAAGAATTATTCACGTTCGATTTCATGGCATATGGTCCCCTTCAACAAATGAAAACAAAAAAGAAAGAATTAATGTTGTAATTGTAAGTGTCTCAAAAAACAAACAAAAAAGAAACGTGTTTCAATATAGTCAAAACTTTGTTACAACGATAGTATTTGTCTCTAAAATTCAACATTGTAACAAGAAATTACTATTATATATATATGTATTGATATTTAATGTTTAGATTTTATTTAATTGTTATAAATAAATAAAGTCGCAATCAGCATTTCTATCTGAATAATTGAACATTATAGCAGCAAGTAAGATTAGGTTGGTTTAGTAGGTATTTGTAGGATATCTGTAATATATTAGAGTTGAGTTGTTCAACAAATATTAGTCTTACACAAAATGGTTTGTATATTACATTTCCTCTCTTTATTTTAATTTTTAATATGGTATTTGATTCTTATTGAACAGTTCTTTTAATTTGAATTCCCGCTACATAAGATCTATTAAGGAGGAAAATTTTATTTATTTTTTGGATTCAAATTTAAAATATTTAATTACGACTGAATAAATTTTATCAATCTCGCTGCAATCCTTAATGACTTATCATTTGTGTATTTTCAAAAGTTTGTTGCCACTATGGACACAAAATTGATGCGTGAACAACACTCTTTTGTGTTGAATTGACAATAGAAAAAGATTATGCTTCATAAAGTAGTACTCTACTATTCATTAAATTAAACTTTATTAGGCACGTAATCAACTTTGATTATTGCTTCATTGCAATTTCCCCAACTTCATCTATACAAACAAAAAAATGATGAAGAAAACTAGTACTCCCTCCTCCGTTTTATTTTATCTTTTTGACTTGGCGCAGTGTTTAAGGATAAAAAAAATTAAAATTTATAGTCTAAAATTATTCTTAGATATTTATTTGACTGAGAATAATTTCATTAAAGGTAAAAAAAAAATTAAAAAAATTCTTTTTTAATTTGGATACGACAGCAGAACAATTAAAATTTGAGAAAGGAAAAAGAAGTCACCAGCTAACAAAAAGCTTCATAAGGCATATAAATGTAATAAGAAAATAGAATTAGTTAGGGAGATCGTTATTAATAGAAATCTTTGGCGTAAGCTTAGAAAGTGGTCTTCACGTGTATCAAATTAAAAAAATTAGTTGGTGTTATTTGGCAGATTCCATAATTTTATTCATTAGTTTAAAAAAATAAAATTCAACACCCTCCCATTTTATTCATTTTAATTTATTTATTAAATTTTTTAAAAAAATTAATCTTGTAATTTATACTAACCATGCATAAAATATACCAAAATATATTTTAATTTTATAGTTGTCAGAATATTATGTGAAAAATGAAACTTAAAATATTTTCGAAAAAAGAAAAGAGACGTTTTTTGGACGAACTCAAAAATATAAAACGAATAAAATAGATTTTTACTGATTACAAGGTTTATTAGTATCTCTTTTCCATATTTTGTTGATTTCACACCAAACAAGTCTAATTCATTTTACGTTCTTTGTTTGTCTTTAGGAATATATTTAATTTGCTTAAAATCATCAAACATAATTAATTAATTGATTAAAGAATTACTAACAAATACTTAAATCAAAAAAGAGATGGTATTCCTCTTAATTTAATAGTACATCTTTAGAGTGGATGGAAAATTACTTCACAAATTTATTTTGACATATGAAAACTCAATTAAATAATTTATCTTAATTTTTCGACTATCATTTTCTTCTTTTATTAATGGATTGGCAAGAAAATTATGGAATTTTCAATAGGTATTAAAATTGTTTTGTATCTGTCATGGGCTCTACCAATATACAGCGATAATAAAATGAAAATGAAGTTGTACAATAATATAAGCAATAGATTATTTTATTTAATTAATATTTAGAGCCCCAACTAAAACCAAGCAATCTTTTAATTGTATGCTTAGAAGTGACCTTGATAGATTAAGTTAATCTGGATAATTACATATGGAGTATTAATTAAATGAGATAAACACAAATTATCAACAGCAATTAATTGACCTTTCAGGTTTCCTTGAGATTAAAATATTATTTTCTTCGTTTTGTATTAGTTGTTAGGTATACTAAAAATAATTATCAATAGATAATCAAGAGAGAATTAATTATCTTTTCCAAACAATACTTCTAATTAAATTTTTTAAAATATTATACTAAATTTTATTATGATAAGTAAAATGAGATGGAGAGAATACGCCAAATAAAAATGTCCACATTTAATTTGATGACTACGATGAATAATTGTTAATATCATTTTCGTAGTATCTTGTGATTTGTCACATCAATTATATGATATTTTAGAGCAACTTGTTATGTCCTAATTGGTTTGCATATTTAATTATTTCAAAATTAATAGTCTTGAAATTGTGATCCTAACCCTTTATTTTTAACGTTCGACCTTCAAATATATTATTTGTAAATTAAATATATATCATGTGATGTTTATTCACCTCTTTTCAACCCTCTATTTATTTGGATATGAATGTCAAAATGACGGAGATGGCCTTTCAAATATAAGGAGAATTTAGGATTAGAGAAGAAAAAAATATAAAGAAAAAGTCAAAAAGAATTGAATTTGGTGAGTCAAAAATATAAATCACTCACCCATATGCCTTTAGAATATGGGTGAGTGATTTTGTATCGAGGGTGTTCAACAATTGATATATATCAAAATATTTATATTTAACCTATATATATTCGGAAAAAAATTTTGACGAAAAATTTTCATCTGATCACCCTTTATTATAGGTAAATTGTAATATGTGAAAATATGTTTAAGAATAATTCAAAGTTATAAAAAAATATTTTTTTGAATAAATTATTTTTCCTTCAAAGTTCCCCAACTTCTCTTGGTCTAAATGTTGAACTGATCTTAAAAATCAAGACTTAATTACTCCAAGTCTTTCCAATACAAAAGAATTTATTTATTAGCTTGTAGTTAAAATTAACATTTGATTAATTTGAATATACATCCCTTGTAAAATTTGTTTGAGAGAAAAATGTTCACTAATATGATTTTTTTAAACTTTGGATTTGAATCAGAGACAATAAAATAACCAAACAAATTGTGCAAAAGATAAAGATGATTAGATAAAATCGAGTCTAGCTTGTCGTGAAAAGAAAGAAATACAAAGGATTGTTTGACCGTGCAATTTTGAATTCAAATTTAAGGTTTTGATTTGACGTTTGAACTAGATTTCATTTTATTTTTCAATTTCAAAATTAAAATTCTATCTTTAAGGTTGAATTAGCTAGTCAACTAGTGAATCTTTAAAAAATTATGTGTATTTAAAAGTTTGTAATAATAAATAATAACATTCATTTTTAATAAGAAAATATAAAAACATGTGATTTATTAATATGGTGCCTTAAAATTTATGATACCTTATTTATAAATTATGATTTGCTCATTTAAAAATATAGTATAAGAGTTGGGAAAATTTTGACAATTTTAACAAATTGTCAAATTTTTATCTTTACAAGGAAAAGTATAAATTTTGAAATATAAATTACATGTCCAGTTGTCCACATAAAATTTTAATTTCAAATCAACATGAATAATTCAAGGGAGGCCGGTGAAGCCTACTTTAGGCCCGAAAAATTTGGGCCCAAGTTTTTTCAAATTTTATAATAAAGTTTATTATTTTATTTTGACAATATTTCTAGAGTTTGTTTTAAAAAAAATTGTCTACTTTATATAGTAGAATATTTAGAGTTTCAAATTAATTAATTAAACTAGTATAGTGTTCCACGCGATGTCCGGATATTATCATAATTTTTTATTTGTTAAACATATTAGTTTATAGTGAATTAATAATATTCAATTATCAGATTATTTCTTGTGTAAAAAATATTAAGTTAATAATAATTTGATAGATTTACATACACTTATCATATACATATGAGATTTAAGTACCATAAATATATACGTATATATTGTATTTCGTGGGATTTAAGTACCTTAAAATTTCAATAACTTTGTCTCTTATTTAGTGGCAAATGAAATTTCTTTCTCTTTAAGTGTTCTAAATATTATTTCTATAGTGATAATATTTAACAGTTTAATCTAAATATAAATAGAAAACGGGAGACTACACTTTTATATTTTTTAATAGTAAGCTTTAGCATAAGGAGAAGATTATGTACATTAAACATAGGACTAAACTATTACAAAATTAGTTGATGTGAATTATTTATATGAATAAATAGTATTTACAATTGAAGTTATCCTTGTAAATTTTCTTTCCCAAGTGCACCAAATTCAATATTATATGAAAATATGATAGCACTAAAAACATTATGTAATTGTGCTACAAACGACATAAATCATATATATCACCAAAATTAATCCAAAACAAGTTGCATAAGCAAATGACCACTAAAAAAAGAACTTAATTACTTCTCTTTAAATATATCAAATAATTTAAATTTCATTTAATAAATTAAGAAATAAATAAATTTGTGAAAGCTGGAGCAGTTATATTTCCTATTTCAAATTTTCTTAAATTTTAACAAAGTATTTTGACTTTCTCTATTAGGAGTGATTCAGAAGTTTCTCCATTTAAAAAATTTTCATTAAAATATTGATTGAAATTAAAACTTTCTTAAATTAAATCTTTAAAACATTGTACATTTAACAAAGTTTAAATTAGGTGATGCTAAGTAAATACTAATGAGCTCATTACCACTACTTGACACTAATTTTGTAATCCAATGTATCAAAGGAAATTTTTCAGCATTTCAATACATCAAAATCAATATAGTAATGACAATATATTACATTATTACAATTGAGTATTTAATTTATTAAAAATATGTTAAGTAAAAAATTAAAAAAACTTACAAACTCTAAATATCTAGAGCATATAGAATTTATGTTCCATCAAACTACAAAATAAAAAAACTTGTGGGTTAGAAAAAATTCTGATAAATCAATAAAGACATATAATTATAAAATGAAGGAATCAAAATGGCCAAATGAGTTAGTGATTACCTTTATTATAGAACTTCAAAAATAAGCGGCGGTTACATATTTGAGCATAACCATATTTACTATTTTCCTTTTTTCTTTTTTTTTTCTTTAAATTTTAAATATTATAATGAAAAATCTAATACCTACTATTCTAATGAAGTATTACCATTCGGGTTCAAGATCTAAAAAATGATCTGCATAATTATTTATAAACAAATAAAGCAACTAGAAAACTAAATCGATATACTCACACAACATCCATATTATTCCTTTTATTTTTTGATGTTATCCTCGTGTTACAATGATAAAAATATAAACATTTTAAGAAATTATATAAATTTATTATTCTAATATTATATATTATATATATTTATTAAAAATTGAATTATACATTGAACAAATATGATTTAGATAACCCTAAAACGTTTCATTTTTATTGCGATAAAATTTACTCAAATGATAGGTAAAAATTTATGTATTTATATTCATCCACTAATAAAAATTTTCAATGAAGGAAAAAATTCAAAGAAGAATAAAGTTTTTATTTAAAAAAATAATAAATTTGAACACTAATTATGACTCTTCACCTTCATTTCATGTACATATCTGGACATATATAGTTAATTTTTATGTTATTTTAACCATAAAACAAATGATTAAGTATAATATTTAGTCATGACTCATGCATGAAAAAAAAAAAACGACAGATCCTAATTTTATATCCATTCTTATCATAAATTAAGAAAAAACAGACCTTAAATTTGAAGAAAAGGTTTCATTTTTATGGTTCAATTGAAACAATAAACAATCATACTCATGATCCACCTTATAAATTATTTGTACTTTCTTTGAATAGCCACCACATTCACCTATGAAAGAAACTGCCCATCACTATCTTAGAATTTAAAGAATACTTTCAAACAAAAGTTATCAATTTATTGCATTACTGAGGCTATGAAGTCACGAAAAAAATTCCACGGAAAGAGAATAGATAGGCACCATTATGTCACGGGCCTAGAGTCCGGCACAGCGCACGGCACCCGTGCGGCATCCCGGAGTCCCTTATGCCTAACTCGGTCAGACCTTGACGTCTAAGGCAGAACTCTCCTTGATGTTATTGTCGCCCCAACTCCCACAAGCAGGCTACTATTAGTCGATCCGCCCTATTCATTAGATCAACACGGTTACGAATAACGATCCGTGACAATTAGCCGTATATAGTACAACATTTTCTTAGCGAAAGAATATCAATTTGAGGCATCGACTTTGGGTATATTTTGATCAACAATCATGACATTCACCTATAAAATTAAATTTTTTTTAAAAAAATGATTGAAAAAAACAAGTGTATATATATACATAAACAAACGAAGATGATAATCAGAAAGATATTCGGAAAAAATTGAAAAGGGAGCAAACCTCCCATGTGAGAAATGATGTGCATAGAAAAGTAGTTACGTGAAAATTAAATATGGTGCTAAATTTGAGTAGTGGATAGTTTCATTGTTATCATTTTTTGTGCTTATCTCCATAATTTTTTTTAAAAAATTAAAATTTATGTAAATATTAGATTAAATAGATAATTATAAATATATTTAATTAATTTTTAAAATTCAAATTTGAAAAACTGACAAAGAGTGGGTAATGGATTTGGAACGTGCAGGTGATGTTTGCAATTTTTATTTGTATTTTTATATTATAATTAATTTTGTTAATTTTAATTTTTTTTTCTTTGTGTGCCAATAGATAATCATCAATCTGTTTCCGTTTCTTTTTTCCTGTGTGTATGTTTTTGAAATCTTTATTTTTATTTTTACATTTTTAAATTAATTTTATTAATTTATTAACTTACAAATATTATTTTATTTTAATTTTAAAATGCTATATAAATATTAACATCTAAAAATGAATATTATTATTTTGATACCATTTATGGCATCTTTTCCCTAAAAGGGATGCAATTTATTCTTGACTAAAATTATGTGGAAGAAATCTGGTCATTTAAGCTAGAATTATTGCTTATAATAATATTATTATTATTTATTAAATAATAAATTTGAATTCTCTATCAAAAATATGATTTTTAAAGAAAAGATTTAAATATTAGTTATTTATTATATAACCTAACTAATTTGTCCTAAAATTAACACGTGTTTTAATCCTAGGTTGTCATTTGACATAATCCTAGACTAGACTTTCTTTCTATTAATAATATAAGACTAGCATATTTTTATATTAATAAAAAAAATTTATACAATTACATTCAAAATATTGTACATCTTATAAACTTGAATCAATTCTTTCTAGTATATAAATAAAAATCATATTACTATGTTAACTTAAAGTGTTGTTTTTCTTAATATAGCATAGGATGCACATATTACTATATATCAGAAGTCTTCTATTTTAACATACTTGCTTTCGAGGGCATATTAAACTATTAAATTTTGAACAGTGTTGCTGGCTTGAATATATCATTCCAGCTGTGCTATACGTATCTCTTTCCTGCCTTCTCTTTCTTTCTTTCCCTTAGAAGTGTTCTATTTCAACATCTCTACTTTCAAGAACAGTATTACTAGCTTGAATATATTATTCTAGCTGTGAACATTCGTGTCTCTTTCCTGCTATACGTGTCTTTTTCCTATTTTCTCTTTGTCTCTTTTCCTAAAGTAAAAAACACAGCCCCAAAACAAAATCTAACAATAAACTCTATCTTTCTCTTTCGTGTGGCTATCAACGAGGTTTCAATGACAAATGATTATGGACCTCTTATAAATATTTGATACTTTTGAACTATGTTTCATGTTGATGTATTTTTTGATTTCCTTGTTTTCATCTAATATCTAGTTTCTAAAAAAGAAAAAAAAAGGTTTGTCAAGCTAGCTAGATAATTTGTATTATAAATTATTTATAATTATAACATCAAAGAATTTATAATTGAATTTGAGAGGCAAACAAGATTCCTGATTAAAAAAAAAAAGAATTGTAGTGGACTACATGATTGACTATAAGTTCGAAGAAAACAAACCTATTATAATATAAATATTACTATTTTTTAAATTTTGATTACTCGTTAATTTTAATACTATATATGATATGATATATTCACATTTTTCGTTAATTTTAATACTATATATGATATGATATATTCACATTTTTAAGGCTATAATTTAAATACTCCAATATTAATGTATCCAGAAAAAGTATTTGAATTTATCATATAAAAATTAAAAAATTCGTCAACCACAAAGTCTGTTGTACAAAATGCCAATTTATAATTCATGTGAGATCACCATGGGATGATAATAATATCAGTATGGGATAGATAATAGATTATTTATCTTTAATTAAAATCTTAAAATTAAAATTGAGTATAGAAAAAGTCCAGTAGAAAAAAATAGTATAACTTACAGAAATCGCAGATTGAGAAAAAGAAATTTTAATTTATCCCCACATTTTTCATAATTACAAAAATCTCATAAAATATCAAAGATGCGGATACACTGGCCATTTTTATGGATACACTACGTCATACATGATTCATAAGTCATGATTCATTGTAATCAATATCTAATGCGGTGAATCAGATATGTGTTAAACTATTTTATTGCAATGAATTATATTATATGATCCATTGTCTCAATCAATCAACCTATTAATATGATTCATTGGTGTATCATCCTGTATGATGCACCTAATGAATCATCAAACTATAACAATTAGAAAAAGTGTCCCAATGAATCACTTTATTGAATCCATACAGTTCCAGTGAATCAACAACATATATGACTCGATTTTATATATAAATGAATCACCACAAAAAGTTATGAACAACTCATTGTTTTGAATTGAATTATCATGCAAGATACATACTCTCGGTTTTATATATAAATGAATCACCATATTTAATTAATTATCATAAATTTTTTTGACCAACTCATAGTTTTAAAATGAATCACCATACAAGATACATACTACACACATGAATCACTATATTTTCCTAATAAAATAACTCATACAATCTCAAGGAATCAGCAACATATATGACTCAATTTTATATCCTATGAATCACCATATCTGAGCGAATCACCATATCTGAGTTTTCTTCTTCAATTTTTTTTTTTTGAGATTTTTGGTGAAGAGGGTTGTCTGAGGTGAACTTTGAACTTTAAGTTCAAGTTCAAAATGGATCTGGGTGAACTTCAAGTTTAAGTTCAAGTTCAAAATGGAAGAGGAAAGAGGAAGAGCTCGTTGGAGACGAGTACAGCGCCTACTCTGTTGGATCTGAACTCCGACTGGCTTACCACCACCGTCCGCAATGTTGACTTGAGTGTCGACGTATCCGTCCATGGCAGCGGTGAAAGACAGGAAGGATAAATTGGGGGAAGAGCTCTCTCTCTTCTTTTTTAAGCAGAAAGATTCAAGTGAATCAAGCGTAAAAACGGAAAACAAGGATTTTAGAGATTTATAGAAATAGTAGAGAATATTTAAAATTTCTTTTCCTCAATCTAGGATTTCCGTAAATTATCCTAATTATAATTTGAAAGTTGAATTATAGCAAGGAAAGAAACCTAGATCACAAATTTGCCAAAACCTTAAATTAATCAAACTAATGGTTTGAAACTTTTTGTAACAGTTGAATTCAAAGCAACAAATCATTGTATATTTTCGATAATAACAACAAAATATTAGAATGTCATACAATGACCGCAAACAAGAAACATAAACAGCACACAAACGAAATAAAAAGAGACAAGAAAAGAGAGCATAGAGATTTTTTTAAAAAAAATTTTAGGTGTGTATGATATTGTATCAAATGTCAGTATTTATAGCATAGAATTGAGAAACACTCTAATATACAATTTTGTTCACGATAGACAGTAGGTTTGAATTTTGGGGATGTACATCTACCTCATACATCATATATTACGTCTTTTTTAGAGAAATTAATTATAAGTCATTAACCTCAAAATAATTAGACCATATGATTCTAGCTAGGATTAACTCAAATATATGACTTAAGAGACACCTATAATTGATTCTATTGAAAAGGACAAAGAGCAGGAGTAGATTCTGGATCAATATTTCATGATCAAATGCCTTCTATAGTACAGGAAAAACATGCCTTCTTATCATCTTTATTCAACAATATTTTAATTCCTATTCCCTTTCGTTCAGAGGGTTGGTACTTGGGTTGGGTTTGGAAGTAATT
>DF359317.1:2798-20556 GCA_000787875.1 Solanum virginianum
TGACGTTACATGTCATGATGGACCCTATATTACTTCAAATAGGAATATGCATACAATTATATGAGGGAAAGGATCTAGCTTAAAGTTGTAAAAGACATTACTCTAAGTGTCAGGGTGACGTAGTCGGTACCCTTGTATCCAAGCTAAATTTGATGAGCTGCAGGAATCGTACAGACCCTCTAGGTTGTGTCTACATTTCTGCAGTTATTCTATTGATTTGATCTTATGTATGATAACCGCAGACCGTTTGTGACTTATTGTGTCTGTCAAGAGGATTATTCGTAGAATTGGTTGTAAACTATGTGTATTTTTGAATTAGTGGGAAGTTATAACTGTAAAAATGAGTTTTTTGATAAAGTCCTAGGGAATAGCCTCAAAATTAAATTTTGGCGTTTCTATCAGTTCTAGAATGCTTAATTTAGGGTAGGAGCATGATTAATCCGACGTTTAACAGTTTTAGAGAGAATTTAATTCAGAAGTTGCAAATTTAGTTCAATCAGAAGCTAAAAAGTGCATTTCTATAAAAACGTAGCTAAACATACTTAGAGTGGAAATCTGATGGCGTGATCAGCTCCACAACATTAGATATAGCCTCAAACGACCATTCGTCGGATGGTAGGAGCTTTTGTTTGGGTTTTCACCCCCTCAGTATTTTAGCTAAAATTAGCTGGAAAGACATGGGGCATTTATTCTTTTGTACGATACTCCATTCAAAATTCCAATTGCACCATTTGATCCATAAAGTCAAATATCATACAGTTACACTATTTTTGTTTTGCATAAAATGGACATCAAATGGGCCCGAAATGCTCTAGAGAAGTTTTGAGAAAGGTGATGCCATATAGTAGGGTCATGCCCCTTATGAGTACAGGGCACGAGCACGTGCGAGACATGGCATAGGCGCACACACCCGTGTTGCACCCGCATTCCTTAGCATGAGGCAGTGTGGCTAGCCTTTAAAAAGGCCTGGTCGCGACTCATAGTGAAGAAAGACTTCAAGTGTAACTTTTGATCCATAACTCCAATTTTAGCTACTCAAAAGGCTATGTGATAAGGATTTTTTCAAGGAATGTTGTGGAGGTGTTAGATTACAATTTTAGAGTGTATCTCGAGGTAAATTTTCTATTTTAGCTTATATTAGAGTTGAAATGTGTGAAAACTTTACATTGCAATAGCTCGATCTATTCTCAATAGAATTAAGTAAAATTTGGATATGTAGTGTTGTATTTTTTAAGAGTACACCGTGGTATCTTTGGATTTTTATAATTTGACTGTTTTTCTATAAAATCTGACCGAGGAAGTTTTGTAGGAAATGTTGTCAGATAAAGAATGTTACTTCATTTTTTGAGTCGTTTCTCGACGAACTAAGATATGTTTTGGGCTCAATTTCTTGATATAGACTCAGGGTGATGTGAGGATCATTTACTGGAGTTTATTTGAGATTCCAGGCGTGGGCCCTATTTCTTCCCCTTTTTGGACTTAATTATTGTGATTTTCCCTAAATCTTGAGTTTTTATATTCAAATCAGTTATGATAACCTTGTGAATTAGCTTTTGATAGCTGAGCAACATATAAAGGTTGTTAGGAAAAGAAAAACTCAAGCAAATTGACCTAAAGCGCAAGGAACCACCTTCCAGCTAGGCTAGGCTTATCTGAACCTTAGGCAGAGTTGAAATATATGTGTATTTGAGCTTGAATATGTTATTTATGGGTTGAGATGTGGACTATATGTGGTATATGGCTATCATGCTCTATATGTATAGTTTCTGTTGTTGTTAGACAGTACTCCATGTGTTGATGACTATATTAGTTGTAGCCTTGATAATAGCTGAGTTCTGGCACTGTTGACTTCAATTGAGTTTGGTAAAGGTAAAGGCCAAATAGGGGCTAATTCTATGGGGCAAGTATGCACTATGACCTAACTCTTATCTATGTGAATGTGCGTCATGAGGCTACTGAGATATGAATGTTATGAGGCTTTTTAATGATTATATATTGTACTATGGCCTGATTTTGGTAAAGATATGACTCTACTGGTTGATTGGGATACTTATAATATAATGGTATTATTTGGGATAATTACAATATAATTGTAGTCACATATGTTCACTCCTAGTACTTGTGGAAGAGGGGGCTATTGTATATTGGCCTTAGTTAGGCATGACTTTACCTTGTTCTGTAGTGCATACATTTCTGCATATAGTTGTTAGTTATTGTGCATTTGTTACCTTTGCTTGGCACTGGGCTTTGGCTGCTATATTATGAGAGAGGTAGCAGTTAGGATTGGTTAACTGTGTGATTCTTTTCTTTTGACAAAATGTTGCCAAATCTCTGCATATACTATTGAGTGAGTTACTATTCCTATGCCTCGAGTGTTTGATGACACTCCCCATGCTTCGAGTTTCGGTGGCCATATCCAAGTGTCCAAGACCTAAGTGATGCTCCCCGTGGTCTATAATCTCCGGTAGCCATGATTGAGATGCCAAGCCACAAATACTGATTTTGATGTCCGAGCATCTATTGATATTTGTGTCTGGGACCCCCTGATTATATTTTGGTCTTGGGACCCTAGTGATTACATTCTGGGTTTGGGACCCTATTGGTTATATTTTAGATCTAGTACCCTATTGATTATACTAGGAGGAACTTGTCCCATCGATTGATTTAGTTCTGGGAGCCTTTGGATTTTTTGAGTCAGGGACCCCATTGATTATGTTAAGGGGATTTATTCTCTCATGGGGGATTCATCCCACCATTATATATTTAGGTGCCAGGGCATGGTGACACGTCCTAATATGATATAATACTGATCCAATTTATTACCCCTGGATCCACACACCTTTACACACCCTTAATGTATTTAGGTGTACCCTCTAGGCTTATAAGGGCTTAGAGGGCATGTAGGCATAGATATTAGTGTCTTACCCCTACATATAACTCGACCCTTTGCTGTATAATACTAAGATTTGGGTTCCACTGTGGTCATGTCAGTTAGATTGTGCATGGTTGTACCTTCTGGGCTTATAGGGGCCCAATAAGGGTAAAGACATAGATACTAGGGCCTTACACCCATGTACAATGTTATACCTTCATCTAATGACAATTATGATATGGGTCTACTCAAGTTTCGTCAGTCAGTATCATTGCACATCACTTTAGTTGTTTCACTGGGTTTGGTGATTCACTACATATGTTTTCTCCTTGATCTAAGTTCTAATTGCTAGTCCTACTACAATTCTCTACATTTGAGCTTTTCATATTTACTATATCTCACTCAATCGATCAATGATGCCCACTGGGTGCCTTTTACTTGTACTTACTCCTACATTTATACATATACCCATGGTTCAGGTCTAGGTTATAGCTGTGATCACTTCATTGGGGGATCGTGAGCATTTCAAGAGATACTTTATGAGCACTGCCTACTCTAGACACTCTATAGTTTCCTTCCTTTATGATGGTCATCTTTTGTTTCCACACATTGACCCTGTACAGTATAGTGGCTCATATTTGTAGAACTACTCCTAATTATATATATTATTATTATTACGAATATATGTATGTTGTGTGCTTGTGTCTCTTGTAGCTCTGTGTTGTAGGTAGGTTGTGTTGGTTTTTACAATTATATTTAGCCTATTTATGTCTAGTGTTTTAGGACAAGTACCCTGGGGTTAGGTAATTAGACTGCCTTTAGGTGGGATCAAACAGGCGCCATCATGCTCGGGACTAGGTCATGACAAGTTTATATCAACGCTTAAGTTTACTAGTTTGATATGTATAGAGCTAGACCCTATAGATAGGTGCAGAGATAAGTATGACTTATCTTCAAAAGATATGGGATTTTTAGGAAACCTCCTATGTTGTTGATTTTGTTTGTGTGATATTGTCAATAGTTCGTCGATCTCTTAGAATATAAATTTGTCCATTCATTCAAAAATATATTGTATAGAGGTCAGACTCGGCACTTGGGAAGGTTTGTATCATTAGTCATAGATAGGGAGCAGCCTCCAGAGCCATCGCGCTGATATAGGATGCCCATGAGTTTTTGACAAATTGGATATAAGGACTACAAGCATTAAATATATAGGAACCTAAGTGATTGGCTTCGTGGTCAATTACTTGTCTAGGTGTGACTGTGTACTATTACTATGGTATATATTATTGAGTATGGGAATCTGTGATACTTCTATATTTGTGTTAGCTGTTGTTTAAGTAATATGTGGCTGTGAATACTCCTGAAGAATATTATAAAGGTGAGAGCGGTTGCGACTACATCAAGCTAAACATTGATGTTATCTGTCTAAATGTATTTGAATATTTAACTGCTTGTTGGCTCGTTGAGCTTCCCGATACATATGAGTATGTTATACCTGGTATGATTCTTATTATTTGTCACTTACGTTATGATTACACCCTGTTAGGGGCTAAATATAAGCCCATACCCTAAGATTTATACATGTCATTTCGATGCTTAATTACCTAAGTGGTTAGTTAGGTACTGGTGTTATATATTACCTAAGAGGCTGGTTATCAGTTATACTCCTGGCTACAACTTGTGACTCTGTTGTTATGATTCAACTATTATGACCCTGTTGACATAATGTTCTTCTAATTCTTCTGTGATTGGATTGTGATCTTGATTATGAGATGAACGTTATACCTAGTGTTTTGATAACGATGGCATTTGTTGGTTGGGATATTTATTGTTTTTATCAACTGAGTTGCCTGCTATGCTGTCCTGGGGACTTGTTACAATGGTTAGCCGGCTTAGATGTTGTTGTCTGGATTCCTGGCTATACTTACTAGTGGGAATGTTGATCATTGTGCTGGACAACCTATTATTTATGTTATAGATCTGTATAGTTATACATATTGCTTATCTTATCGCTTACTTGAGTATGGGTTTCGAGCCTTTTCTATCCCAGCTTATGTGTTGGCTTAAAAGGGGATTCCATTTTATTAGTGAGGAATCAGGTTTGGTAATTCTTTAGGATAGTGCTATTCGGACATGGTTAATGTTGTGGGACAACCTCAGTTATACTATTATCTAGGGCGTGGATGGATTTGCTTCTTGTCATGTTATGATAGATGATTAAGCCCAAATTGTTACCTTGTCTATACTGAGACGACTCCAGTAGTGTTGTAGCAGCTCATTATCATGTATTGGGTGGGATTCTTTCATATATGTAGGTTCTAAGAGTAAACCAATTGAATGTTTAAGAAATGTGTCCATGCTCGTGATATGATAGCTGAGACCTTTTGGGGAACACAACTCGTGTAGTTTTGATCTTATATATGTTCCGATGGACTGTAAGATTATTATCAAAGAGAAGAGGTTGAGAGGGCACTAAGTCCACATCCATTATGTCATATTAGATGGCTCCTTCCGATCTTAAGGAGCCCAGTACACCGCTTCAAGGTCTGTTAGATTTGGGATTCATACGGTCGAGTGTCTCCTTGGGGAGCGTATGTCTGGTTTTTTATGATAAATATAGATGGGATTCTCCGGATATGTATTGATTATCGGTAGCTAAATAGGGTGATGGTAATAAATCATTATCCTCTACTGCAAATTGATGATTTACTTGACTAGTTATAGGAGGCAGCAATATATTCTAAGATTGATTTGGGATCGGGGTACCACTAGCTGAGGATCCAAGTAGAGGATATTTAGAAGACTATTTTTTAGGCCTATTATAGGCATTATGAGTTTTTTAGTCATGTCATTTGGGCTGACTAATGCCCCTACAAAATTAATGGACTTGATGAGTTGTGTATTTTTTACGTATCTGGACTCTCTTGTTATGGTTTTTATTGATGATATATATCCTGGTGTATTCATAGAGCCGAGAGCAGCATGTCCAAAACACCTTCAGATTAT
This sequence comes from Solanum virginianum, assembly GCA_000787875.1. Lineage (NCBI taxonomy): Eukaryota > Viridiplantae > Streptophyta > Magnoliopsida > Solanales > Solanaceae > Solanum > Solanum virginianum. The sequence goes on from DF359317.1 coordinate 8,680, forward strand.
ATTGCAAACATTTAGAGATCACGGGTCATATGCTAAATTTTCTAAATATAAGTTCTGGCTTGGCTTTATAATTTTCTAGGGCACGTGGTGTCCAGCGAGGATGTTATGGTAGATCTGATTGGCAAGCCTAGCCTGCTTCAGTGTTCGAGATTTGGAGCTTTGCCGGATTCGTTGAGGTGATTTGTGAGTAACATGATTATGTATATTATTTTCATGGATATATGTATGGGTATGTGCTTATGCCTATTGTAGCTCTGTTCAGTTGATTCCAGATTCTAGGTTGGTTATTGTCATGAACCAAGCCTAGATCATTGCTTCCAGAGAATTCTGTGTTCTTTGTAGCTCTGTTCAGTTGATTCCAGATTCTAGGTTGGTTATTGTCATGAACCAAGCCTAGGGCCTAGACATGAGACAGCTAATGGAAAACCCAAAGGAAACCCAAACAAGCCTCTAAGCATATCGTCTACACATCCTTGGTTGCGGAATATAGAAAAAACAAATATTCAACTAATAATTCTAAGGAAAATGGGGGCTCATGACTCATACTATGGGGATAGATAGGTGAAAGGGATTTTCATGAATCGCCTAACCAATAAATTCTAAGGGGTGGGTAAGTAAGACTCTACTATGGGGAGGATAGGTACTTAGGGCTTCCATCTCATCATTAATATACGACAAGCATAGAAGGGGGGGGGGGGAAAGGACTAAAGGAAGTTTTCCATCACATATACACAAGTATTATAGGAGTCAAGCTCATCATATATATCCAACAACACATCTAATATGAGTAGGACAGGGTCCAAAATATCTCCCAGGCTCACCCCTCAAAAAGTAGATAATCAAAAGTAACTAAGTTTTTAATATAGCATAAAAAGAAAGTGATTGTTGTCCCCAAAATGAAGGACTCACTAATAGCAATCTTCAAGCAAGTCAACTAGCCACATGGAGAAGATAAATACACTCTCGGGTCCCTAAATGGTTCGATTATATAGACAAAAAGTATACATTAGTACTTTGAATGTACTAGTATGTGGGCATGCAATGCAGCAAAGCATAAACCATAAAATAACAATATTATGATCGTTTAAAACATTTCTTAACCCATGCAACATAGGATAATACATATGGAAAGTAAGGAATGCACACTTAATTGATTTAAAGATAAAAAACTTAAACTTGGAATGATAAAGAACATATATCATCATGTATAAGTGAATTCATAGTACCTTTAAGGAACAACAAAGCGTCTACTTCAAGGGAAGGACCATCTTACTACAAGTAAACTATTAATAATCATAAAGAAGAATAGCCATCTATACTTGAAAAGAGAGAACCATATGCCTTGATGAGTAACATCATTAGTAATATCAAGAGACCATAAATATATGCAAGGAAATCATTTGAGTTTGTAAAACGCTGTGTTATATGAATCTTAAACACCATTCATAATAGTTAAGCATATTTGGACATAATAAGAAGGAACCATCACAAATCATCATATAAGGGTATCTTGGGGACATAAGGGGATCATAGGTATGTATAAAAAATCATAGATCAAGAGTGACATATACCATAAGCCTTTGGGAAGTTCATAAAATATAGTGAGAGAGACCATAACTTATATAAACCATGTGAGCTAATCCATGGAGCCCTGACATTTTCCCTACACCAGAAGAAAGAGGGGAGATACTTTGCTAAGATGAACCTCCTAATGCCTAAGTAGATCCACTAAGCTATGTGTGAACTGGGTACTCGCCTCTAGTTCTTGGGTTTGGGTAATCGCCTCAAGACCTTAATTTAGGGTACTCACCTCTTAGGAATTTGGGTGATCGCCTCTAATTTACATATAGTGGCACATAGTTATGAGACTTGGGTATTCGCCTCTAGTCCACTAGGTGCTAGGTAGTGCTCTCACAAGAGTACAAGATCATAAGTCGTAGAATCACATCATTAAAATTATTCCATGTCATGTGAGAGGGCAATTTATCTAATCCCCAACCCATTGATATCAAAAAGTCAAAGTCATAATATAGTTCCTTAATCATTCCTTAGATGGTAGATACTCCACCATAAAACATTCATTCATTAACTAGATGGGAGATCCTCTACCATCAATATTCATTCATAGGAAACTTTTCATAAGCCAATAATAAATAATATCTCATAAGTCCTCATTCATCATTATTTTGAAATCATACTTCAAGACACATAGTGAAGATAATCAATTTAAATCATTCTTAAACAACCCATCACAATCGTGCATATCATCTTTCAAAACATGAACATGAAAACATGAAATTCATCTCATACAATCCTCTACTTCATAGTATCTTATGGTATCACAATATATATAGCTTTGAATATCACAAACTAGTTCATCAAACCATCATATCATAATATCAAAAAAAGGTTTCATATCATTCATAACATTCTTAAAATTTTCATGATCTCATAGCATGCTTAATTGTCCTTCAACATTAACAACATTCATAAATTACACATCTTGCCATAAGACCTTCATCACATAAGAGGTTTGCCACATAACTTAGTCAAAACATGGCAATTATATGTATTTAGGATTAAAATAATGAAATTCAAGATTAAGGAACATGAGAGGGGTAAATTAAAGTCATTTAAAAAGACATTAAAACAACCCACCATCATACTTGCAAAATCCCAATTTGTGTGTCATGAAAATCATTCAAATATTCATAATATTTTCAAGTCTTTCAAGATGCCATAGCATACAAAGCTTCAATGTAATAAGTATATCATAATCTGAATTATTAGAAGGAGCCTATGCATCAATAGATCAATAACCAACAAATTCTCGATATATTTCATGCAATGGAATGATAGTTGAAGATACTTATAAAGAATTTGTTATTAGAATTAAAAAATTTGATAAAAAATAGTTTTGGGACTCCATGGGTGGAAGGACCCATGGATGAAAGTCCCATATACTTTAATCATGAGATTTTCTTGAAAGGAACTTGAAGAATACTTGGGCTTCTCTTGGTTTCCTGAATTTCAACAAGAGTTTTTGAAAAAGCTTGAGATTGAATGGAAGATTTAGGAAGATTGGAGAGGATTTTTTTGAGTATTCTTTTGAGTTCTATGGAATAAAATGACTAAAAATATTAAAATTCACATCAATATAGGGATAGGGTTATTACCTAAATGCCCTCTATTGAAACAAAGAAAATTCAGAAATTTTTGACCAATGGTTCAGCAAGTCCGCATCGCGGACTTGCCACAGACCCTATTGGTTTGCGTAATTTCATCAAAAAATACTTTTTTGTCACATGAGCAAACTATACCTTGTAGGTAAAAAATGTTCTCACATAATTTTGCCCTATGAAAAAGAATTTGAAGTTGGTTTGCAAAATTATACACGGATTTTAAGATATTAAAAAAAAGTATCATATGGGCTTTCTGAGCTACATTGAGGGGTGTTATAGTTGTGTGGGTTTGTTCAATTATGTTTAACGTATTTGTGACTAGTGTTTCAGGATAGGTACCCTAGAGTTGGGTAATTGGCTTGCTTATAGGTGCGATCGAACAGATGCCATCATGACCAAAATTGGGTCGTTATAGGAAAAATGCAAAAGGCTAGCTAGCATAAAGAGTAATCAAGTCCCTGACTCATAATAACCTATCTAAGGCCTAATTCGACAAACATTTTTCTACTAGTCCAGTGTACAAGGATCTATGCCTCTCAAGTCACACTAGACATTAATATAGCGGTCTACCGATTCTGTGCTGCGTGGGTTTAGGGCACCACTAGTCTAACCCTAGACAAAAGATTAATGATTATAGTAACAAGACATCAATACAGTACTTAACAATATTGACATCATAGGCATGCTCAGTGTATCAAAGAACTGCTCTGTTTGTTTCTAATAAGCAGAAGTGTACTAGACAACCATTATACAATAGAGAATCATATATCAATCCCCTAATGGAGCCTTAACAGTTCAAATCGTCACTCCATTAGCCCAGATAATTAACAATATGATAGAAAATAAATAGACTAGCCACACATGCCAATACATGTCTATTGATACTAAAAATAGTCGTAGATAGTAGCTGGTGTAATCACATGTAATATATAAGGACTTTAACCCTTTTCTCTACATCCCAATCAGTCAACCCAAAATAGAATTCTCATAATCCACGCAATTTAAGACGGGAAAGATAGTAGCGTACCTACATGCCGATTATGTGATTCAAAAATTATTTTCTATTTTCAGAGAATCTCTGAATGTCGTTAAGGTGCCAAAGTAGAGTTATTATATCAATTGGGCCATTGCGACATTAAATTTGTGAGATGACATTTCATTTTGGACCAAAAAAATAAATAACAATAATATTGATATTGTTTCATCTTTAATGCAACCAGTAAGTAGAAACTAGGTATATCGTAGCGTATATCTTAAAAAGGTACCCAAGGTAGACCCTGAATTCACCAAAATCAAATGAAAAATAGATAAGAAATAGATTCTCAAAGTTTTTGAAGTTGAAACTATAACACAGTATCAAAATAGCATGATTACCTCAAATGACATATGAAAAATGATTTCTTGTAATTTGATGATGTTCTCCTCTGGAAAAACACATAGATTGACCATTTGACGGACTTGAATCTAAACAAAAATGACTAATTTATGGATGGAAAAATTTTTGTATCATTCCTTGACATAATCTGGGAACTGGCATTCTTTTAACCCATTATAGCGACTCAACCCCATAAAGGTGGTTGTGGCTATAATGATGCTAGGGTCACTATAGCGACCCATGGTTCGCTATCAAACATTTCTATCTTTGCTAGTACAAATTTCCAGACCATGGTTCGAAACTTTTTCAGAGTCCAAAATACATAACCAAACTATGACACCAAACCAAATTCGACATTCCAGATCATACGGTGCACTCAAAATTCACGTATGAAGTCATTAAAACCAAATGTTTGTCACACTTTCTTACTTTAAAATTACTGAATTTCTATTAAGGAGACCAAAACACACTCTAAATCCCTCACAAATCGAACAAAACATAGTTCTTGGCCCAACTTGGCATTTCAAAGCTAATCGTGTTGTTAGAATTTCCATTTGAGCATATTTAAAATGATGTTGAATAAATTCAATTTATTAGTTTATTCTAAAGGCTAAATTGTTAAATTTGGTATGAACTAACTCTGCCAATCTCGGTATTCTAATCGAACATGCCTTTAGCTTAGTTTGGCCTTTTCGAAGTTGATGGGTTATTAAAATCCGTTACGAGGCATATTAACTAGACTTTACTGCTAAACATATTTTTTCAACTTTAAATAGGCCTATAATATGGAGGACTACACATACTTCCAATGAGCTACCAGGGAACTTGTGACAACTTGAACCTAAGGTCTAGTGGTGACATGGTGAATGTGACATGCGAAGGCAGCCCATATAAGCTACTATTTCGTATTATAAGCATATGTAAAATAAATAATAAATCATAAGAGTTAGAATGAGGGATATAACATCATAAGTGTCAAACATCTCCATTTACGGGGCATTACAACATCTTTAGTCTAATATACTTGATCTTGGTGAGAACTAGAACATAGCTTTACTAGCTTACCCTCAATATTAGAAAGTATAAAAGTCTTAGAAACATCAACATAAGAAAGAACATAGGGCTTGTACCTAAACTAAGGGAACTCCCCAAGTCTTCAATAGCAATATCAAAATCTAGCCACAAAAGTGAGGAATACTATTAGCATTTATCCCTACATGGTAATATCATGTAGGCATGAGTATGCATTAGTATAGTTGAATATACTTAATATAAAAGTGTGCAATGCATTAATGAAAACATAATAGCTATATACATAGACATGTCAATAGAATAGAGACAAGATATGCATGAATCAATGAAACTTTGAAAATCATATGTTGAAACTTCATAAAACATTTCATAGCATAGTAGACATACACATATGGGAGTAAAACCATAACTGATAATAAGACCATGAGGACTATTATATAAAATCCCAATGTTCCCTCTACACTAAGCGAAAGAAGAGTCTAGTATGCCAACATAGACCTGACCCTCACCCTATAGGATCTATCCTAATATGGTAAGAATCCACCATTTTGACCCCACCTTTTACACTCTATCCTATCATAGTGAGTGTCCAATAAATGTTATATGGATCCATTAGCATACCTTAGAGGCATATAAATATCATCCTCATCATACTATGGTGGCACGTAGTTATGAGATAATGAAATCTACAAATTTCCTCTCAAGGCTAAGTTATATCCTATGAAATACATAATCATGCATTATAGAGACATCATCATAGTTTAGAAATCATAATTTCATATCTTTGTAAAATAGGTATTATGAACTCATGAAAACACACCGTAGCATAGAGATAATCTATCTATATAACTTTGCATATAGTGTGAGTATACTCCCCATCTTATCATCATTTCATAAACATTAGGGGCTTAAGTTACCCTCATCACAATCATAATGATAACATCATCATCATCATCATCATCATCAACATATAATCATTATCATGAAACCATACTTTTATACTCAAAATCGTAGTCATAAGATCATACATTTAATATTGAGAAATTAGAGCCATGTGTGGTTCATGAGCAATTGAGCTAAAATCATACAATTAGATTAAAATCATATAGGAATCATGCAATTAAAATCACAATGAATCACTTGTAAAGGAATTCACATCAATTTCCAAGAAGCTCTAATAATCATATACTTGAAATCATTCATGAAACCACCCTCATTTTCATGTAAATGGGATGAATCCATACTAGGATTGATCACTAGACAAAATGCCAGTCACAATTGAATAAATAGTGCAGAAGTATAGAAGATCCATATATTCTAAATAATTGAAATTAGGTATAAATTGAGAATTTAGAAGGAGCTCAATAGAAGAAAGTAGTCTACGGATAAAGCTCACATATCTTAAGTAAAAGAAATAGCATTTGAGGAGAAAGTAGAGAGTAAAGGATTCTATAGATGAAATTCACATATGTTACATAAGAGCTTTAGAATTTAAAGTAAAAATACAGAGCATTCAATGAAGATCCTTACTTGTCGAAGAAGAAAGACTTTGAGAATAGTTTTAGAGAGAGAATTTTTGTGATGAGTAAATTAATTATAGTGGGGTCAATTTGGGGGTTAAAGTGTATTTATTGAGTGGGTTTTGGTCAAAAAACCTTCCAAATACATCTTATGTTGGTAAGGAATAAGTTCAAATGATCTAACTTGAAATTGGAATTGTTTTGAAAAATCTGAGTTTGTATTCTTCTTTTGCAAGAAAAAGTGTATAGGAAAAGGATCGCCCTCAATTTTTAGGTCCACCAAATCAAAAAATAATTTCCCGCATGTTTCTACAGTTTCAACAGAGTGTGTGACGTCTCTGCATCAGATAGATGGTCCAAGATAGTACAAAACGGGCCAAAAACCCATTCCTAGGCCTAAACATGGGAAAATTGAACTTCAATAAAAAAATGACCTATCCTAGAACAAGTCAACATCGCTGACTTGTTCAATCCATGTGTAAATTTTTTTGAAAATTTCTAGAATTAAGTGAAGGCAACTGGGACATATCCCAGAATATTTATATGCGTGAATCCTTGAAATTTCTCTCATTTTATCCCTAATTCTCTCTTAAATTATCTTTAATTCCTCTCAAAACCTCCCATTATTCCTCTTGCAAAAAACATCCAAGTTTGTACGGTTTCATGCTCACCCTTTGAAGATCAAGCATCAAGGAGATTTTCACAAGATTCTTCAAGTTTTCTTCTATAACCTCAAGACCATTAAGGTATGTGGGTTCTTCATCCATGGGTTCTTCCACCCATGGAGTCCCCAAAATCCTTTTTAAAAAATCCTTCAGTATTAAGTTGATTTCTTATGGGTATTGTCTATTACTTCTATTATGCATGATTTATGTTGGGAATCTTCATATATTATGTTAAAATTCATGAAATCCCTTCAAGGGTTTATTGTTATGAAGTATTTGATCACATTCAAGTTATGTATGTTGCGATACCATGAAATGTGATGAAGTTAATGATTTTACAATACCAATTTCATGTTCCTATATCTACATTTTGAATGATGATATGAATGATTATGGTGGGTTATTTTGAAATGATTTCAAACAATGGCTTTTTGAATATTTCCTATCTTAATCTACTATGGGCCTTTGAATCTCAATGTGGGTTACTTAAATTATGGGATATGAGATGATTTTCTTAATGCCCTAACTAGGGTTGCTCAATGATTATTGTTGGTTGTCTTCTTAAATGGTCTCAAGTGATGGTGTTTTACCCCAACCATGCATATTACCCATGAATTTCATAAATTTTGAGTCCCTAAGCATGAACCAACCAAATTATCACAACCCAAGCCTAGGGCCTTGATGTGACACAGTGAATGAGGAATCCGAAGGAACCTAAAATAAATCTCTTAACATATCATTATAAATCCTTGGTCGCGGAAACATTAAACAACATAAATAAGGGTAGCAATAAGGGCAAAAAGGGGCTAAGGGAAAGCCTTTCATAACATAAGACATCATTAAATCAAGAGACTCAAGGCTTATAATATAATTGCATAACTTGTCCAACAACACCTCTGCTACATAGATAAGAGTGGGGGCCAAGACAAGCAACCAGGTTCACCATCATAGTTATAAGTCTACAATAAAGAAAAGACAGTCTTAATACATATCATAAGATGAAGTCATTATCCCCGAAATTGAGGACTCGCCAACTAGCTTTGAGTAGAAGTACTAGCCATGAGGAGAAGGATGATCAGTCGATGCTCCTGTCCCTACATGGTAATATCATGTAGGCATAGAGTGTGCCTTAGTATATTTGAATGTACTAAATATGTAGGATGCAATGCATCAAGAGATAGGCATATCGCAAAATACAATATCATAAGCAAGACATAGAATATTAGTAATATGACATGAATAAATGATACTTGAAATAAAATATGCTTATGTAGAACATATTACATGTGAAGAAGGTGACCATCATTAGATAACTGCCTTGGTGAGGCAATTGAGGTATATACCCTCTAATGTGGTAGCACGGGCCTACCATCCCCCCAGCTAGGCGATTGAGGTATATACCCCCAATATGGTAGCACTGGCCTACAACCCCTCGAGCTAGGCGAATGAGGTATATGGCCCTCAATGTAGTAGCACGGGCCTACCACCCCCCGAGCTATGCGATTGAGGTATATACCCCTCAATATGGTAGTTTGGGCCTACTACCCCCTTGATCAAGGCAATTTGTCTAATTTCATCACAACAGATAGTTTTCATGAAATCATCATAGAGTCACTCAAGTCATAGGTCATGCAATGGATCATCAATAGTTCAAGAATCCAAAACTGAACATTTTATCAAACACTTTGTGGGTGTTTAAGGTTACTGTAAGATCATATAATTCACGAGTGCAATCATGCAAGAAAATCCAATGTAAAACCACCCACCAACACTTGGTAATACCCTCATGCAATGTATATCAAAACCCTTTATTAAATCAAACAATGGACCATAGATTCGTAGCTCAAAACATGCTGAAACAATCACAACTTTATGAAACCCCAACATAGTTCATAGTCAACTTTATAATAAGTAAGATCCATATGTAAATCAACTTATAATCATGCAATTTAGTTAAAAAAAGAAGCTTGGGCACCATGGGTGATAGGACCCATTGATTGAAACCCACATACCTTGACTTTGGAGTATTTCTTACTGAAGATTTGAATGGACACTTGAAGCTTGGATGAATTCCTTAAAATCTAAAAGAGATTTGGACACTTGAATTTTGAGAGAAATATTAGTCTAAGGGTTTGAGAGAGTATTGGGGAGTGTCTTGTATAATATGAAGGTGAAATATGGCTAAGTATAGGTATTTTAACGTATGGGAAGACTTAGGCCCAACACCCAATAGTCATGGACGAAACAAGAAAACTGCACAAAAAAATGTACTGAGGACGCGCCAAGGACGCAGAAACCTCATTGGAATTCAATTTTTTGAAGTTGTGATTCGTTTACTCTAAAATCAGGGTTAGACACATTTCCCACTCAATATTGCCCCCTGATCAAGAATATAAAATTAGATTTCTTAAATAATGCATGAATTTTGAGATATATGGAAATTACGATTCCAGGCACTTCCGAGGCATATTTTCTGGCACTTTTTGGGATCATTTCAATATCTCCCCCTTAGGAATATTTGTCGCTGAATGTCAAAGAAAGATATATGAGAGACACAAATGTGATAATTTCAGACCACATAAGAATGCAACAATGCACTTAAACATCATTTCAAAAATCTCAACATAAGTGTAAAATCACCATGATCTTCTCAATTTGAACATGAATGTATGCAATGAAATGAGGGTTGAACTTAAGACTTGAGATCATATAGAGGATTTAAAGTTAGTACCTTAGGATTGAGTAGAATGGTAGAGATATTGGCTTTTGCATGTCCGCTTCGGTCTCCTATATAGCACTTTCAACTTGTTGATTCCTCCAAAGGACCTTAACAGAAGTCACATCCTTGTTTCTCAACCTCTTTACTTGGCTATCAAAAATCAGAACCCGAACCTCTTCATAAGTCAAGTTGTCCTCAACAACACCCACAATATTCAATGGGACAACAATATTCAGATCACCCACACATCTTCTCAACATTGATTCATCAAAGACCCGATGAACCAAATCCATCTCACTAGGCAATTCTAACTCATAAGCTACCTTGCCAATCCTTCTCATTACCCTATAAGGACCCATAAATCTTGGACTCAACTTTCCCTTCTTACCAAAATGATCCACACCCTTCATGGGTGATACCTTTAAATAGACTTAATCACCAACTTTGAAGTCAAGATCCCTTCTCCTGACATTGGCATAGGACTTTTGGTGACTTTGGGCCATCTTCAACCTTTGTCTAATGATCCTAACTTTCTCAAGAGCCTCTATAACCAGATCTGCTCCCAACAAAGACACCTTTCAAACCTCAAACCACCCAACCAATGATCTACAACGTCTACTATAGAGAGCCTCTATCAAGATCCAAGCCTAGAGCCTAGATGTGACAAGGCGAATGGGGAACCCGAAGGGACACCAATCAAGCTTCTTAACATGTCATTACACGTCATTTCTCACGGAAGCATGTAAAAGACATAACATAAGGATAAAGGGCGAAAGAGCTAAGGGATAGCTTATAAAACATCATCATCAAGAGATAGGGACTCAAAAACTCAGAACATAAAAACATAACTTGTCCATCAAGTACCTCTAAACACATAGGTAAAAGCGGGGGCCAACAAAGAATAACCGGTCTCACCCTCATAGTCAAAATATCACATAAAGTAGAGTGTCTAAATACAAAGCAAGGCAAAATATAGACCAAGGGCTCCAAAATGGAGGACTCACTAACTAGCTTGAGTAGCACTAAACTACCCACATGGAGGAGGTAGTCATCTTCGGCTCCAGTTTCTACATGGTGATATCATGTACGCAAGAGTATGCATTAGTACATTTGAATATTATAAGTATGTAAGATACAATACAACAATAGATAGGCATCGTAATCAAAATGCATAATATTAAGCAATAAGCATAATATAACAATATGGCATATATGGTCAATGGTTGAGTAACATATGCTTAAGTAACTCATGCTCATATAGGATATGATACATGTAGAAGAGACCAAGATAGCTTTTCAAAGGTATGAACCCCTTGGTGGTTGTGTGTATGAACCCCTCACATGGTTGACGATAATCACACCTTATCAACATGGTGACTAAGTA
>DF359317.1:21792-65095 GCA_000787875.1 Solanum virginianum
TGCCACCTCTTTGTTCCTCAATCTCTTTACTTGCCTATCCAAGATTTGAATTGGAAATCCTTATATGTCAAGTTATCCTCAACAACACCCAGACATCAAGAGGCACAATGGCATTAGGATCACCAACATATTTCCTTAACATAGAGACATGGAACATTGGGTTAACTAAACTCATTTCACTAGGCAACTTCAATTCATAAGCTACCTTGCCAACCCTCTCTATCACCTCATAATGACCAACATATCTTGGAATCAACTTCTCCTTTTTACCAAAACGGACCACACCTTTCATTGGAAAAACCTTCAAATTGACGCAATCACCCATTGAATTCTAGGTCTTTCCTTCTTACATTGACATAAGCTTTTTGACGACTTTGGGCTGCCCTCAACCTCTCCTTAATCATCTTAACCTTCTCAAGAGCCTCCACAACAAGATCTGGCCCTAATAAAGCCACCTCTCCAACTTCAAACCAGCCCATAAGTGATCTACAATGTCTCCCATAAAGAGCCTCAAATGGAGCCATACCGATACTAGAATGATAGCTATTGTTGTAGGCAAACTCAATCAATGAAAGATGGTTGTCCCAACTACCCATCAACTCAAATAAACATGCCCTAAGATATCTTCAAAAGTTTGAATTGTCCTTTCGGCTTGGCCGTCTGTTTGAGGATGGAAGAATGTACTAAGGTGAGCTTTTGTACTAAGACCCCTTTGAAAAGACCTCCAAAAGTGTGAAGTGAATTGTGAACCACAATCCAATATGATGGACAAATGGACCCCATACAACCTCACTAACTCATGGATGTACAACCTTGCATACTCTTCAGCCCCATATGTGGTCTTAACAGGTAGAAAGTGAGCCGATTTCATCATCCTATCAACCACCACCCAAATGGAATCTAAAACTTTCCTAGTCTTGGGCAACCCAACCACAAAATCCACTCTTTCAAGTGGGAATCTCTATGTCTTGGCTTAGGCCACCCAGTGTTTGATGTTTGGCTTTTACTTGTTGGAAACTATGGCAACCAAAAATGAATTTAGCAATGTCCCTCTTTATGCCTCCCCATTAATACACATCTCTCAAGTCTCTATATAGTTTGGTGGAACCGGGGTGGATAGAATAAGAAGAATTATGGGACTCATCAAGAATTTTCTCTCTCACACCATCAACACAAGGCACACACAACCTACCTTGGTATCTAAAAGCCCTATCTCCTCCTTGGGAGAAAACCTCTACTTTGCCCTCTTTTACCAAGGCCTTCAATTCAAGCAAGGAGGAGCCAAGATCTTGTTTTGCTATCACCTCATCAACTAAAAAAGATTTAGAATCATCTATAACAACAACACCATTACCCACATCTTTCAACCTAACTCCCAATCTTGCCAATCTATGCACCTCCGTAGCAATCTCCCTATCACCACTATCCACATGAGCTAGGTTACCAATGGACACCTAGCTCAAAGTATCCGCCACCATATTTGCCTTACCCGGATGATAGTGCACACTCGTGTCATAATCTTTGAGAAGTTCTAGCCACCTTCTTTTTCTCAAGTTGAGATCTTTTGGAGCGAAGACATATTGGAGGCTCTTATGATCGGTGAAGTCATCCACATGCACCCCATACAAATAATGACACCGAATCTTTAATGCAAAGACAATGGCAGCTAACTCTAGATCATGGGTACGGTAATTCCATTTATACACTTTGAGTTATCTAGAAGCATAGGCTATGACTTTACCATTTTGCACTAGCACACAACCCAAACAAACTCTAAATACATCACAATACACAATAAAACCCTCAAGCCCATCCGCTGGTGACAATATAAGAGCTGACACAAGCCTATCTTTTAATTTTTGAAAGCTTCTCTCTCACTCATCGATCTGTACAAACTTAACTTCTTTTGAGTCAATTTTGTCATAGGGGAAGAAATGGAGGAGAATTCATCCACAAACCTTCTATAATAACCCGTAAGGCCCAAGAAACTCCTAATATTTGACGGGGTCAATGGTTTAGGCCAATTTCTAATCACATTGGTCTTCTTAGGATCCACCTTAATACTATCCCTCAACACCACATGACCCAAGAATGAAACCTCCTTCAACCAAAACTCACACTTTTCATATTTGGCATATAATTTTTCCTCCCTCAGTTTTTGCAACACAATCCTCAAATGACCCATATGCTCCTCTCTACTGTGTGAATAAATCAAAATATCATCAAGGAAGACCACAACAAATGAATCAAGGTAGGGTTTGAAGACCCTATTCATTAGGTCCTTGAAGATGGCTGGTGCATTAGTCAACCAAAAAGACATCACAACAAACTCATAATGCCCACATCTGGTTTGCAATGTCGTCTTAAGGATATCACACTCCCTTACCCTCACTTGATGGTACCCGAATTGAAGGTCAATCTTAGAGAAATAGCTAGCCCCTTGCAAATGGTCAAATAAGTCATCAATTCTTGGAAGAGGATATCTATTCTTTATAGTGACCTTATTAAGTTACCAGTAGTCAATGCACATTCTAAGTGACCCATCTTTCTTCTTTACAAATAACACCGGTGCACCCTAAAAAGATTGGCTAGGCCTAACAAAACCTTTCTCCAACAAATCCCTCAATTGCTCCTTCAACTCCTTTAACTCCACTAGGACCATATGGTAAGGTGCCCAAGGTGATTGGGTAGGTCTAATAAATCCCTTCTTGAAAAAATCTTTCAATTGCTCCTTTAACTCCTTCAACTCCGCTGGGGCCATACGATAAAGGAGAATAGAGATAGGTTGAGTATCGAGAAGGAGATCAATACAAAAATCTATCTCCCACTCGAAAGGGACACCGAAAAGGTTATTTGGGAAGACATCAAGAAACTCATTTACAATGGGGACCAATTCGATGGAAGGGACATTGGACTCCACATCTTTAACCCTCACAAGATGATACAAACACCCCTTAAAGATTAACCTATGGCCTTTAATGCATGAAATGAATCTACCCTTGACCTCCACATCTTGACTTTCCCATTCAAGGAAGGGTTCAGTAGGATATTGAAATATGACCCTACGGGTTCTACAATCAATATAAGCATATTAGGCATGTAATCAATCCATCCCAAGAATGACATCAAAGCCTACAATATCTAATTCAACAAGATCACAAGATAACAACTTATACAAAATACAAATAGAACAATTCATATAAAACTTCCTAGCAATAATAAAGGCACCAATAGGAGTATACACTTCATATGACTCATGCAAGAACTCGGGGACAACATGGAACATTTTAGCAATGATAGGGGCAACAAAGGAAAGAGTGGCATCCGGAACAATCAAAGCATATATATCTAAGTCAAAGATTTTCAACATATTGGTAACAACATCAGGGAGCTTACCAACACCTTGACTTCCATGTAGAGTATAAAATCAATTGTGCCTTAGGGTACCACCTTGAGGACGACCTCTCCCCAATACGACTGAATTAGCATCCTGGACCTTCCCACGGTTTCTTTGACAATCTACCTTCTTGTGACCAAGCTCCACACATTCATAACATGCATTAGAACCCTTCAAACATGGGCCTTCATGGCTCCATCTATATTTAGGGCACACATTAGTAGGAGAAGCCCCACCAACACCTTTAGGCCTAGGGAAGTTATTAGCAAACCCCCTATTTGTAGCATGAGGAGGCCCTCGATCTTGATGAAATTTAGCCCCCTTTTGGAATTTACCTTAAATCAAGCCCTCTTGGCCTCATGATCCCTCCTCTTCCTTAATTTCACCTCCTTTATTTACTTGGTATAGGTCATCAATCGAGACAAGTCCATGTCAGTAAGTAGCATGGTGAACTAACATTCTTCACCTACCATGTATGAGACCCCCATCACAAATTTATTCATCTTAGATCTAGGATCGACCACTAAGTGAGGCGCATACTTTGAAGGTTGATTAAACTTGAGGGCATACTCCCTCACACTACAAACTTTGCTTCCCTCAAGTTGAGTAAACTTGAGGGCATACTCCCTCAAGTTCATAAACTCTACAAACTTTGCTTCCCTAAGCTCAAGAGGGAAAACCGATTGAGGAAAGCCATTATGAATTCTTCCCAAAGAACTACATAACCATTTCCCTTCTCCCCCTTCCATTGCTCATACAAAATTAGGGTCATCCCTTTGAGTTGGTACACCGCCAACTCCACCTATTCATTCGGCCTAATATCCATCATAATCAAGATTTTATAGACCTCGTTAATGACTCTTGTGGATTCTCATCCATCTTTGACTCATGGACAATCGGAGGATTCATCCTCACAAAGTCTCTTACCTTAGCTCCTGGGGTAGTAGCATGACGGACTTTGGCCCCTTATTAGACTTGGTTGGCCACTACTTGGGTAAGTATAGTAATAGCATCCCGGAGCTCACCATTGGTAGGTTGCTCCTTGGGATTTTGGGCTCGTATTCCTCTAGTATTTGACATGATCTAGCATAGCAAAGAACAATCGGTAGGGGGAACTTACCACAACTCTATAGCATGACTTAGAACATGTAAAAGAAAAATATTTCCTAAAATGCCTTATAGCGTCCTATTCATAGTCATGGCGCGCTTTACAACTATGAATAGGATGCCAATCGATGCTGTGTTGCAATCTGAGGATCTATCAACTTAGTGGACTGATACCAAGTTTGTCAAGATCCAAGCGTAGGGTCTAGACATGATACGACGAATGGGGAACTCAAAAGGACCCCAATCAAGCCTCTTAACTTGTCATTACCCATCATTGGTCGCGAAAGCATATAAAAGACATAAATAAGGATAAGGGGAAAAGAAGCTAAGGGATAGCTCACAAAAAATCATCATCAAGAGACAAGGAGTCAAAAACTCAAAACATAGATAAATAACATGTCCAACAAACACCTCTAAATACATAGATAAGAGCGAAGGCCAAGACAAAGTAACCAAGCTCACCCTCATAGTCAAAATAGCAGATAAATTAGAGTATCTCAATAAAAAGTAAGGGAAAACATAGACCAAGGTCCTCGAAATGGAGGACTCACCAACTAGCTTGAGTAGTACTGAACTAGTCACGTAGAGGAGGATACTCAACTTGGGATCCGATTCCTACATGATGATATCATATACAAAAGAGTATGTGTTAGTACGTTTAAATGTACTAAGTATGTAAGATGCTATACAACAATAGATAGGCATAGTAATCAAAATGCATAATATTAAGCAATAGGCTTAATATAACTATATGGCATGTATGATCAATGCTTGAGTAAAACATGGTTAAGTCACTCATGCTCATATAGGATATCATATGTGTAGAAGTGACCAGCTAGCTTTTCAAGGTATAAACCCCTTGGTGGTTTTGTGGTATAAACCCCTCACATGGTTAATGATAATCATACCTTATCAACACTATGACAAAGTATAAACCCATCGCATTGTTGATGAGTACAAACCCCCAACATGGTTACTCTGGCTCTTGTCCACCCGAAATGGGTATGGGCTAATACACCACTTTATATAGAGTATGTCATACACATAATCTCATTACATTATAATATATTCAACCATTTCATATCTCATGTTTTTGACCTTCATTTCCACAAGAAACCCTCGTTGGACATTTTATCAAACACTTGGAGGTGTGTGATGGGGGTAAATGACCATGCAATTTAGAGCTGAAATCATGTAAGAAAATCAATTGTAAAACTACGAATCAACACCTTCCAACTCCCCCAAGACATTCACATCAAAACCCCTCATCAAATCCAACATTAGGTCCAAGATTTAGGGCTCAAAACATGGTAAACAACCATACTTTCATGAACTTAAATCACTGTGCAGTAAATTTCTTAATATACAAGATGCACATGTAAAATGAACTTTATATCATGCAATATTAGTAAAAAGGAGGTTAGGGCACCATGGATGGATGAATCCAATAGCTAAAACCTACATACCTTAGCTTAGAGATGAACTTGGAGAAGATTGGAGATGGACACTTTAAGCTTGAAGAAGAACCTTGAAGGAAACCTTAGCTTGGGATGAGGGTTTGGGACTTGGGTTTTGGGTGTGAAAATATGACTAAGTGTTTTGGGAGTATTGGGAAATGTTTAGGATGATATAAGGGTGAAATTTGGCTAAGTATATATAGAAACACATTTGGGAAACTTGGGCCCAACATTTTAAATATTTTACATTGCTAGGCGAAAAATACATCTCTAAGTCATGGAGAGGATGCGGAGAAGGATTTGTACTAAAGTGCAGCCAAGGTGTACGGCCCAACACTTAGAATATTTTTGATGAACTAAAAAAATAGTGCCCATTTTATACAATTCCGCAACATGGATTCTTCTCTGGAAATCATGTTATTGAAATTTCGTAATTGATAAATCTTTGCTCTTAAATTGGGGTTAGACCCTTTTCCCCCTAATTTAGACCCCTGAACACGTATCCGAAGTTGGATTTTCAAAATAATAAACAAATTTTAATATGTATGAAAATTAAAACTCAGGGCATTCTGAGGCACGTTTTTGGAGTCGTTACAGCCTAAAAAAGAGCCATATCGATGCTAGAATAATAGATATTACTATAATCAAACTCAATCAATGGAAGATAGACATCCTAACTACCTTTAAACTCTAATATACACGTCCTAAGCATGTCCTCAAGAGTTTGGGTAGTTCTTTCAGCTTGGCCATCCGTTTGAGGGTGAAGGCCGTACTAAGCTTAACTTTTGTACCAAGCCCCTCATTAAAGGACCTCCAAAAATATGAAGTAAATTGAGCACCATGATCTAATATGATGGACAAAAGAACCCTATGCAACCTCACCAAATCATCAATGTACAACTTAGCATAAACTTTATATGTGGTCTTAACCGGTATAAAGTGAGCCAATTTCGTCATCCTATCAACCACATCCCAAATGGAATCGAAACCCTTTCTAGTCTTGGGTAACCTAACCATAAAATCCATATTAATCCTGTCCCACATTCATGTAGGAATCTCTATCTCTTGTGCTAGACCACCCAACCTTTTGCTACTCAACTTTGACTTGTTGGCAACTATGACAATAGGATACAAATTTGGCACTGTCCCACATTATACCTCCCCACCAATACACCTCTCTCAAATCTCTATACATATTAGTAGATCCGAGGTGAATAGAATAGGAAGAACCATGGGCCTCATCAAGAATCTTTTCTTTCAAACCATCAACACATTCTTTTACCAATGCCTTCAATTCTAACAAAGCGGGGTCAAGATCTTGCTTAGCTTTCACCTCCTCAACCAATGAAGATTTAGAGCCATCAACTACTACAACACCCCCATTATCCACCGCTGTCTAGCTAACCCTCAATCTAGTAAACCGACGAACCTCCCTAGCCACACCTTTGTCACCATCATCAACATGAGCTAGGCTACCTATAGACACCCTACTCAAAGCATTTGCCACCATATTAGCCTTATCGGGATGGTAAGGCACACTCATATCATAGTCCTTAAGAAGTTGTAACCACCTTTTTTGTCTCAAGTTAAGATCTTTTGGAGTGAAGACATATTGGAGAAAATTATGATTGGTGAACACATTAACATGCACCCCATATAAATAGTGACGCCAAATTTTCAAAGCAAAGACCACCGCGGCTAATTGAAGATCATAGGTATGATAATTCTTCTCATGAACTTTGAGTTGTCTAGAAGCATAGGCTATCACCTTACTATTTTGCATCAACACACAACCCAAACCAACCCTTGAAGCATCACAATACACAACTAACCCATCTTTCCCTTCCGACAGTAATAATATAGAAGCGGACACAAGCCTATCTTTGAATGTTTTAAAACTCTCTTCACACTCATCAGCCTACACAAATTTGGTTTTCTTTTGAGTCAACATGGTAATAGGATAAGCAATAGAAGAGAACCCATTAACAAACAACCGGTAGTAACCCGCTAAGCCCAAGAAGCTCCTAATATTCGATAGGGTCAATGGTCTAAACAAATTTCTAATCATATCCATATTTTTAGGATCCACCTTCATACCATCCCCAACACTACATAACCTAGAAAGACAACCTCTTTCAACCAAAATTAACATTTTTCATACTTAGTATACAACATCTCTTCCCTCAATCTTTGTAGCACCAACCATGAATGACCCCTATACTCCTCTTCACTATGTGAATAGATCAAAATATCATCAATGAACACTACAATAAATGAATTAAGATAGGGTTTGAAGACCCTATTCATAATATCCATGAAGATAGCTGGTGCATTGGTCAACCCAAAAGACATCACAACAAACTCATAATGCCTATACCTAGCCTGGAAGGTCGTCTCGAGAATATCACACTCCTTCACCTTCACTTGATGATACCTGGACCGAAGATCAATCTTAGAGATGTAACTAGCCCCTTGCAATTGGTCAAACAAATCATCAATCCTTGGAAGAGGATACTTATTCTTTATGGTGACCCCATTAATTTACCGATAGTCAATACATATTCTAAGGGACCCATCTTTCTTCTTCACAAACTACACTTGTGCACCATAAGGTGATTTACTAGGCCTAATAAAATCCTTCTCCAATAAATTCCTTAATTGCTCCTTCAACTCCTTTAACTCCGTCGGGGCCATACGGTAAGGGGGAATAGAAATGGATTGAGTATCAGGAAGGAGGTCTATACCAAAATCTATTTCCCTTTTGGGAATGTCACTCGGAAGGTCATTAGGGAAAACATCTAGGAACTCATTTACCACCAGAACTGACTCAATAGGAAGGGCCTTATACTCCACATCCCTAACCTTTATAAGATGATAAAGAAACCCCTTAGAGATCAACTTATGGGCTTTAATGAAAGAGATGAATCTACGCTTGACCATTACATCATGACTCTCCCACTCAAGAAAATGTTCATTTGGGAATTGAAGTTTAACCTTATAGGTTCTACAATCAATAAAGGCATAGTGTGCATACAACCAATCCATACCAACAATAATGTCAAAATCTAACATGTTCAACTCAAAAAAGTCACATGGAAATAATTTATGCAAAAATGCAAATGAGGCAATTTTTATAGACTCTACTAGCAACAATAGATGCACCAGTGGAAGTGGACACCTCATACTACTCACATAACAATTCGGGCTCAACTTGAAACTTTTTCAACATAAGAAAGAGTGGCACCTGGATCAATTAATGTATATATATCAAAATCAAAGACTTTTAACATACTGGTGATGATATCGGGAACATTATCAACCCCTTGCCTCTCTTGGAATGGATAGAACTGATTGTTCCTTGGGGAACCACCTTGTTGACCATCCCTCCCAAAAGAAACTGCATTAGCACCTCGGCCTTGAGGACGAACATCCTTATCTTTATTCCGATTATGAGGGCAATCCATCATCTTATGTCCCATTTCACCACAACTATAACAAGCACCGGTATATCTCAAGCATGGGCCAATATGACCCTTACCATATTTTGGACACATAGCATTAGAACCCATACAAACATCACCTTGGGTCTTTGGGATGTCATTAGCAAGCCCTCTACTAGTAGCATTAGAGGACCCTTGGCCTTGATGAAACCAGCCACCTTTGGAACTTTGGAATCTAACATCAAAACGAGCCCTCTTGGCCTCATTACCCTTTCTCTTCCTCAATTTCTCCCCCTCCAAATGTTTGGCATAATTCATCACGCAGGATAAGTCCAAGTGATTAATCAACATAGCGGGCCGATACTCCTCATTCCCTAGATCAGACATACCTATCACAAACTTGTTCATTCTAGCCCTTGGGTCGGCAACAAAGTGAGGAGCATATTTAGAGGGTTGGTTGAACTTGAGGGCATATTCCATCATACTCATTGCCCCTTCTCTCAATTCATGAACTCCATCATTTTGGCCCCTTAAGCTTAAGAGAGAAGAACTGATTAAGAAAAACTACCTTAAACTCAGCTGATAGAACCACATTCCCTTTCTCCTCCTTTCATTATAAATACAATATTTATGTCATCCCCTTGAGTTGGTAAGCCGCTAAGTTTGCCTTTTCTTCTAGCGACACACCTATGATAGCCAAAACTATGTAAGCCTCGTCAATGAACTTTTGAGGGTCTTCACACACCTTAGAACCATAGAACTCTGGTGGGTTCATCCTCATAAAATACCTCACCTAAGATGCCAATGTAGGAGCATGAGGGGCTTGGGCCCCTTAGTTGGCTTTGTTAGCCACAACTTGTGCAAGCAAAGTGAGAGCATCCGGAGCTCACCATGAGCCGGTTGTTCCTTGGGAGTGCAAGACCTTTTTTCTCTTCTGTTAGGCATGATCTAGCATAGCAAAGAACAATCGTTGGAGGGGGGAACCTTACTTTAACTCTATAGTATGACTTAGAACATGAAGAAGGAAAACATTTCTCAGATGCCTCATAGCCTCTTGCTCATAGTTGTGGTGCATAACACAACCACGAATATGACTCTAATCGATGTGGTGTGTTAGATGCCGAGGACCATTAACAACCTGTGCTCTGATACCACACGACCCAAGTCTAGGGCCTATATGAGACACGACGAATAGGGAACTTGAAGGAACCCCAAACAAGCCTCTTAACATATCATTACATAACCTTGGTTGTTGAAATATAAAACAACATTAATAAGAGTAGAAATAAGGGTAAAAATAGGCTAAGGGAAAGCCTTTCATAACACAAGGCATCATTAAATAAAGAGAGTCAATGCTCAAAACATAATTGCATAACTTGTCCAACAACAGCTCTACTACATAGATAAAATCGGGGGCCAAGACAAGCTACCGGGCTCATCCTCATAGTAATATGTATACTATAAAGAAAAGAGAGTCTTAATACATATCATAAGATCAAGTCATTATCCCCAGAATTTAGGACTCACTAACTAGCTTTGAGTAGAAGTACTAGCCCAGAGGAGGAGGATGATCAATTGATGCTTCGGCCCCTATATGGTAACATCATATAGGTATAGAGTTTGTGTTAGTACTTTTGAATGTAGTAAGTATGTAGGATACAATTCAACAAGTGATAGGCACATGGCAAAATGCAATATCATAAGCAAAAGATAACATATTAGCAATATGACATGAGTGAATGATACTTGAAGTAAAAGATGCTTAGATAGGACATATTACATGTGAAGAAGGTGACCATCATTAGATAACCAAGGCCTACTACCTCCTTGGTGAGGCAATTGAGGTATATACCCCCCCAATGTGGTAGCACGGGCCTACCATCCCCAAGTTAGGTGATTAAGATATATACCCCCCAATATGGTAGCATGGGCCTATAATACACCAAGCTAGGCAGTTGAGTTATATACCCTTCAATGTGGTAGCACCAGCCTACCACCCCCTAGCTAGTTGATTGAGGTATATACCCCTAAATATGGTAGTTTGGGTCTACTACCCCCCAAAATAGGCAATTGGTCAAATTTCATCACAATAGATACTTTTCATGAAATCACCATATAAATACCTTCCTTTCATCATTATAATGTTATTCAACTCATAGGTCATGCAACGGATCATTAATAGTTAAAGAATCCAAAATCAAATATTTTATCAAACACTTGGTGGGTGTGTAAGGCTAGTGTAGGATCATGCAATTCAAGAGTATTATCATGCACGAAAATCTAATGTAAAACCACCCACCAACACATGGTAATACCCTCATACAATATACATCAAAAAGTTTCATCAAATCAAACAATGGACCATAGATTCATAGCTCATAACATGCTCAAACAATCACAAGTTTATAAACTCCAACATAGTTCATAGTCAGATTCATAATTAGTAAGACCCATAAGTAAATCAACTTATAATCATGTAATTTAGATAGAAAAGAAGCTTGTGCACCATGGGTGAAAGGACCTAATGATTGAAACCCACATACCTTGACTTTGGAGAATTTCTTGGTGAAGTTTTGAATGGAGACTTGAAGCTTGGATGAATTTCTTAAGATCTAGAAGAGATTTTGACACTTCAATTTTGATAGAAATATTAGCCTGAGTATTTGAGAGAGTATTGGGGAATGCTTGTATGATATGAAGGTGAAATGTGGCTAAGTATAGGTATTTTCATACATCGGAGACTTAGGCCCAAGACCCAAAAGTCTTGGACTGAACAAAAAAATTGCACAAAAAAATATACTGAGGCTTAGGAGTCGCGCCAGGGGCACAAAAACTTTATTGGATTTTGATTTTTAGGAAATTAAAAGTATGTTTCATTTGCTCTAAAGTGGGGTAGACCCATTTACCACCCAATTTTGCCCCCTGATCAAGAATATAAAGACATATTTCAAAAATAATGCATGGATTTTGAGAGTTATGAAAATTATAATTTTGCGCACTTCCGAGGCACATTTTGGGGTACTTTTTTGGGGTTGCTTCACAAATCTTAGAACTAAGCTCTTATAATGAAGTATCTTATCTAAAATGAAAATATTTCTACTATTGGTATGCAAGACTATGGATATGATGAAGGAGGAAGTCTATCAAGTATGTTGTGAAATACATTAAATTCCTATGAAAGCTATACATTATTTTAAATCCCTCTTCATGTTGGTATATGATTTTAAGCATGCCATGGTTATACTAATGTATGTATGTCCAATGGAATCAGTCTACTTGAAGCCAGTAATGAATGAATGATTAAGGTATGAGTCCTCCACCTAGTAAAAGAGGCATAGACAAGACTTAGGAGCTATCCTTATGATGATGATCATTTTTCAAAGGGCTTATGGGATGAGTTAGTAGAATAACTCTCCACACTTCATTATCAATAGAATAACTCTCCACACTTAATTATTCTATGATTCATGTTTATGGTCATTCCATGAGAGTTACACTTAGCACCGAGTTTACACTTAGCACCGAGTGGACCTTTAGATAAATGTGGACACCGCTTATAGCTAGGATAAGAGACCATTAGTAGAATCACAACACTCCATAACTACGTGCCATCATAGGATATAGGTGTCACCACTAGTAGAGAGTGACTTAGACTACATATTAGTAGAGGTTTGCTTAGTAGCTACCTTTAGTAGATCCACTTATGTGTCTTAGGAGGTTGCTATGCCAAGTGATCTCCCTCTTCTTCTGGGGTAGGGAAAACATTAATTCTCCATAGCTTATCTCACATAATTTATGTCCATTAAGGGTTACTCTTATATGTATTCATGTTCTCCTCATGGTTCTAAGGTGTCAATTTATGATGATGTAAGATTGTTCCTTCATGATATGTCCAATGGTGTTTCAAATTTCATATACCTCATTATTTTACTAGTTCAAATGCTTTTCTTTGCAAATGTTATGGTCCCTTGTTTTTGGCAACAATATTTTTCATAATGGTATATGAAATTCTTTTGTAGTATGCGCAGTGTTCAGCACTATAGTCACTAATATCCCATTAGTGCTAAGATGGTCCTTCCCTTAAAGTATATAGATTGTTGTTCCCAAAAAGGCATTACTATTTTACTTATGCATAATGACCTATGTCCCTTATCATTCCATGTCTTTGTTTATCATGAAATCAATTAAGTGTACACTCTTTACTTTCCACAGGCATTATGTAAGTTCTATTATTTAAGTAATGATTAAATGATCATGTTATTCGCTAGTTAATGGGGTTTACTTTACTATATTGCATGCCCACATACTAATAAATTCAAATTACTAACTCATACTATATCACTACATGATTTCACTATGTAGAGACCAGTGCTCCTTGATATCCTCCACATTGCAAGCTTTGGAATATAGAAGATCTTGCTTATGGTGAATCCCCTATTAGAGGGCAATATCCATCTCTGATCTTGTTTGTTTATAATAAGACATTGATACTCTTGTTGCTTTACTTTTGAGGGTGATCTTGGAACATGTCTTGGCCCCCTTCCCATTTTTAGCTTAGAGGTATTATTGGATAATCATGCCATGTACGTATTATGTGATGTTTATGTCTTTATGGAAACTTATCCCTTAGTTTTTATCCCGTATGTTGTGATGCTTGTAATGTTGTTAGATGGTGATTTTCCCTAAGTCCCTACTTCTCATAGAGTATGTCCTATGATCCCTTTCCCGTTGTGTATATGCTGATGGGATTGAATGATGGGAATTTCTTTCCCCTTTTCCCCATAGCTTGAGAGCAAAGACCCGATTTCTTGTAGTTTGAATTATTTGTTGGTTGATTCATGTTTTCCCAATCAAGGATGTGCTTATGTTAGCTGTGAGACCTTTCTTGGTAACATAGGATTTTCCATTTGCCATGTCGCGTCTAGGCTTGGACTGTGACACTATTTTACTAAAATAAACCCTCTTAGCAATATGGAGAGGTCACGTACTGTTCTAGAAATGCAAAATTTTATGAAAAATTATTTTTCAATATAGTTGATCTAAAAATTGAAAGAGACCATTTTGCCATACAACCCTTTTTCATAATTAAGAATCCAACCTTGGATTTTTCCAAAAGAATCTGATTGAATAATACGTTATATAAGACATCTTTCATATGGTAATAAAAAGGCATTTGAGAGGTGCTACAATATCCCCCTTTACGAACATTCATAGAATATGTAACTACCAATTCAACATGAATGCAATATTGAAACTTTAAAAAATCATTGGAAATTATTTTCATGAGTATGCATGCATGGATAGAGAGATTGATAGTTGGGAGCTTGAAGAGTGTAAACACGAGTGACAAAGTACCTTCAGCTTGTGTAGAAGAAAAGAGGTAAGGATATCATTTCATCATTTCCTCCACTTCCCATATTGAACTTTTGACTTGCTGACTTCTCCACAAAACCTTGACAAATGCAACTTCTTTGTTGCTCGATCTTTTAACTTGTCGGTCTAAAATCTCAATTGAAACTTCATCACAGGTGAAGTTCTCCTCAATACTATTGTCATTCAAGGGTACAATCATGTTCATATCACTAACACATTCCTTCAATCGTGACACTTGGAATACTGGATGAATCATATATAATTTCATTAGCAATTAGAATTTATAAGCCACCTTACAAATCATTTCCAAGATCTTATTAGGTCCTTCATATCTACGACTTAATTTTCCCTTGTTTTCGTATCACATTATACCTTTCATATGTGATACCTTGAGATAAATCGAATTATCCACATTGAATTCATATCCCTCTTTCTAACATCTGAGTATAACTTTTAGTGACTTTGGGCTGTGTAATGACTTTGTCGGTCATTTTTTGCCCTATCAATGAAAATTACTATTTTACGATTTCATAAGTTGGTTTAGGCCTATGTTGAACTATTTGAATGGTAAGAACAAGACTCCAGTGTTTTAAAAGTTGAAATTATGAATTTTGGTATTTTTCAAGGCTAAAGTTATTGAAAAAGTGAGTTTTTGTGTCATTCTGAGTTTTGGAGGTCAGATCAGGGGTCCATCATTTCCATTAGCTTTGGAATGTTGAAATTGAATTTTGAGAAGTTACAGAACTAAGTTTGTAGATAAAATGAGGTTTGTAGGCCCGAAGTTGTGAGTTTAGTCCTTTTCGGGACCAAAGTTTGACTGTGGTCAATATTCGACTTCTGAAGCTAGGATCAGAATTCTGACTGTTCCACTTGTTCTGGATAGTGAAACTAAGATTAAGAATGGTCTCAAAATAATTTTTGGACTTGGCAAGGGCAGTTTTGATATTTTGAATTTTAAAGTAGTTTTATTGGCTTGCATTGGTGAATGTGGCAAGGAGGCTATAAAACTGATTTTCGCTGATTCTCATTAGTAAATTTGGATAAATATTTGGTTTGTTAAACTATTAGTTCAGATGAGTTTCAAGGGTCTATTCCTTGTAGGAAAATTAGACTTGGGTTATTACTTTTTGTTGATATCTGGTAAAAGAGGGAATCTTCTCCGCCTTCCTGGAGAAGCCTCCACCTTTATGGAGGATGTCGCCTGCTGAGCTCCACATTCCTGGACTGTGCTTGGCCTTCGCAGAGTTGTGATTTGTTTGGTCTTTGCATTTGAGGCTGGGTTCTGCGATCACTGAGTAGTTTTCATTCTTGGACAACTTTAAACTCATAAAAAACTATTTCTAATCCATTCTTAAACTTCTAAGCTTTTTTGGGGTGATTTTGAAGAAAGGTTTTCAAAGCGTTTTGTTGGGTAAGCATTTCTAACACTAAACTAACCATTTTCTATGAGTTTTATCTTTGATTTCATGAAATTGAACACCCAAAATTGATAATTTTTATACTATGTTTTTCAAACTTTAAATATTAATTTTTCATTAACTTTAAGCTTGCTTTTTATGGGATTTTCACCCATGAACTCCAATTTCGCATAGAACTTGATTTTAAAGTTATTTTTCAAATTTGAGAACTTTAAATTTTAGCCCTAAAATTGACTATTTTGCCCCTTGGCCTAATTTTTGCCAATAGGAGTGTCAAAATGCATCTCTTGATGAGTAGTAAGTATTGTTGATAGTGATTGATTGAACTGGGGGATCAATTTGAGGATTTGTATTGATTGAAAGCTTTTTCGAGTGCCATTTCGGCATCGAGGTAGGTTCTGCAAAACTTTTGGGACTGAATTTGAGTTATTAAGCATGTTTACGTAATAATTGCGAGATTTAGATGGATAATTATGTAAATAAGTTGATGTGTCGAAATATGTAGGGAAAACAACATCGGTTTAGTTGAGTTGTGGTATAATTTTGATCTTATTTATGAACTAAGATGAATTATGATGGAATGATGAGGACTTGACATAAAATATGACTAAATGATACTTATGAGAGTAATTAGGAAGTGTTAGGCCTAGTATTATGTATATGCTTGCATAATTGGGATGAGTAAGATTTGGTATTATTGATATACTTGTATTTTTGGGACGAGTTAGGTTCCATATCATTGATATTATTTGTATATTTAGCACGAGTTAGTCTAGTAATATTGATATGCTTGCATACTTGGGCGAGTAAGGTTTGATATTATTGGCACTATTGAGTATTGATATAACTATGATTATCTAAAATACAATGACGATTTGTGCATTAGCTATGGAACATGGTATTACTCCTTGAATACATATGATTATTATGAGTTTTGTACCTTGATATTCCTATTATAATGCTATTCAATATGTTTTCATGCATATTAGGGTTGCACTGTTGATTTTGATCTATTATGTATAGCTTATATCTTCCCTTGACTTGGGTAGAGGGCAAGGATATTATGATTCATATTGGTACCACCCCGTTGACCCAAGCAGGAGGTAAGGGTGAGAGTCATATTTCGTATATCTTGACCATAGACAGGTGGAATGGATATGGCATCACTTTATCGCTTGACCACAGACATGTGGCAAGGTTGTAGCATTCTTATATTAGCTTAACCACAGGCATGTGTCAAGGTTGTGGCACACTTGGTTTTTTAACTGATATGTGATCACGCTCAAATAGTACCTCTCACTTTGAGGATAAAGCGGTCATTGTCAAATATAAAAGCTAACCTTAGGTTAGGGTTGAATTCCAAGGGAATACGAGGTTTTGCCACATTGATTCACCAACAATCATTGCAAACATCAATTAACTCTATTCTCACTTAAAGGAGGGATTTGAAATGATTTATAAGAAACTAAAACTATACTAACAAAGTAAAAAGACAATCAAATTGGAGAGTGACTGGGAAATTGTGTTCACCATGATTCACTAACTCAACACCTCAGATAACACAACTTAAATTAGGACATTGCATGCAGGACGATAACTTAGGTTCTTCCAACCCTTAGGAGAAGGAGAAGGTCAAATTTCACTATGGCGCTTGGATGGCTACCATAGTGTGCCAATTAACCATTACCTATTGTCCCAGTCAACCTCTCCTTGGTCGAGTTTGGTTGATTAGATGAGAACACATCCATCAGATTTTGTCACCCATTTTTCACGACCCAAACTAAGGCCTAGACGTGACATGGCCAATGGGGAACCCGAAGGAACCCTAAACAAGCCTCTTAGCATACCATGCACACATCCTTGGTCACGGAAGCAAGAATAAACAACAACGGAAAACATAAACAAGGGAAATTGGGACTAAGGGAGAGAGTTAATACTTAAATGACATAGATGAGACACAACTCAAGCATAATAAATAACTTGTCATACAACACCTATAGACATAGAACTTAGCAGGGCTAAGACAAGCAATTGGGATCACCCTCTTAATAATGACAATAGGTATTCCAAAATATACAAGATGTAATCTAAGAATAAACATGAAAGAAGATAGATATTGTCCCTGGACATGAGGACTCACCAAAAGCTAACTTGAACAATCCGTCTAGCCACATGAAGAGAAATCAATAAGAGCTCTGATTGTCCCCAGAATGGAGGACTCACCACAGGCTAACTTGAACAATCTATCTAGCATGAAGAGAAATCAATAAGAGCTCCGGTTCCTACATGGTAACATCATGTAGGCATAGAGTATACATTAGTCATGTACTCTTCTCTAGTTCTTAGACTTGGGTACTTGTCTCAAGCCCAGACTCGGGTACTCGTCTCAAGCCCAAACTCGGGTACTTGCCTCAAACCCTGATATTTAGGGTACTCGTATCTTAGAGATTTGGGGACTCTCCTCTAATCCCTTCACCTACGGTGGCATGTAGTTCTACGACATGGTTACTTGCCCCTAGTCCACTAGGTACTAAGTCTAATCCCACAAAATATATAAAATAATCATATTTTAATAACTTGAAAAAAACATAGTGACATGGGATGAGTAGCTCTTAACACCATCAACCTCAAATGGTGACCCTAACTTCAAACATAAGAATGGGTCATCATCAACATTATCCTTTCATCAACAATACTTGGGCGAGTAAGGTTTGAAAATGGTGAGCCTAACTTCAAACATAAGAATGGGTCATCATCAACATTATCCTTTCATCAACATTAACATCAAAGGCTCACAAGAGGTAAAATCTTTGAGAAAAGAGGCTTAATCCATCCCTACAACATCATCAACATTTTCATGACATAAACATATCTTTAAAAAGCCCAAAATCATCTTAAAGTCCCTTCAATCATAAATCAACCAATAGATTATCACACTTTAAGAATCCTTAAAAAGGCATTTTATCAAACACTTGGCGGGTGTGCAATGCTAGTACAAAATCATCTCAAGAGTGAAATAATGCTAGAAAAATCAATGGTAAACCACCCCCCAATACTTGGTAATACCCTCATGTAATATACAACAAAAGTCTTCATCAAATCTCAAGATAGATCAAAGATTCATAGCTCAAAACATGCATAAAGAATCACACTTTTATGAAACCCTAACATAGTTCATAGTCCAATTCATATTATGTAAGAACAATAAGTAAATCAACTTAAGACATGAGATTTACTTAAAAAGGAAGTTTAGGCACCATGGGTGAAATGACTCAATGTTCAAATCCACATACCTTGACTTTGGAGAATTACTTGATGAAGATTGCAAATGAAGACTTGAATCCTGAGTGAAATCCTTAGATTCGGAATGAGATTTGGCACTTGAATTTTGAATTAAATATTTGTCTAAGTGTTTAAAAGAGTATTGCGGAATGTCTTGTATGATCTGAAGGTAAAATATAGCTAAATATAGATATTTTCACATATGGAAAGACTTAGGTCCAAGATCCAAAAACCTTGGACCAATATAAAATAACTGGGCAAAAATAACACTGTGGTGCACTTCTAGCGCATTGTGCCTGAGGCGCGATTCTTCACTTGAATTTGTCAACTTTGGAATTTTGAATTTTGATACAGTTGGTCTAAAATTGGGGTCAGAACCATTTTCCACTCAATTTTGCTCTTTGATCAAGAATATGAAGTTGGATTTTTAATATCACGCATGAATTTTGGGATATATGGGAATTACGGATCCAGGCAATTTCGAGGCATATTTTCGGGCACTATTTGGGGTCATTTCAATATCTCCCGCATGGGAACATTCATCCCCAAATGTCAAAGAAGCATACATAAGAAGAGTAATTATGAAGAAATCATCCCCAACAAGAATGCAACAATACAGTTAAACACCATTTTCAAAATCTCAACATAAGTGTCAAAATCATCATGAACTTGTCAATATAAACATGAATGCATGCAAATTAGATAGGGGATGAAACATAAGACCTTGAACCATAATAAATAAATAAAACATGACTTGACCTGTCATCATAAGCTTGAATAGAATGAAAGAGGTACGGATATTGCTTCTTCATGCCGATTCTGGCTCCCGAGAGACAGTTTCAACTTGACGATTCTTCCAATGGGTCTTGACGAACACTATATCCTTATCAATCAACTTTTCCTCCCTTCCATCGAATACATCCACTTAGATCTTCTACTAAGCAAACTTATCCTCCACAACACCCATAAGCTCAAAGAGTTCCATAGCATTAGAGTCACTAGCACATCCCCCAGCCTAGAAGTATGAAGAATCGGACGAACAATATCCATATCCATAGGCCATCACCATTCGTATGCATCCTCACCAATCCTCCTCAACACTTTATAAGGACTTACAAACCATAAACTCAATTCGATTTCTTGCCAAACCGGGCGACACCCTACATGGGTGGGACTCCAACATGAACTCAATCTTAAACACAAGCGTACATGGTCTACCTTAGTATCTAATGACACCATCTCCCCCTTGGGAGAAAACCCCCCACTTAATCATCTCTCACCAAGGTTGTCAATACCATCATGGTAGGGTCACATTCTTGCTTTAACCCCCCACTTTATCATCTCTCACCAAGGTTGTCAATACCATCATGGTAGGGTCACATTCTTGCTTTAACCCCCCACTTTATCATCTCTCACCAAGGTTGTCAATACCATCATGGTAGGGTCACATTCTTGCTTTAACCCCCCACTTTATCATCTCTCACCAAGGTTGTCAATACCATCATGGTAGGGTCACATTCTTGCTTTAACCCCCCACTTTATCATCTCTCACCAAGGTTGTCAATACCATCATGGTAGGGTCACATTCTTGCTTTGCTTTTACCTCATTAACCAAGAAGGATCTAGAACCATTAGCCACCACTACACCACCATAGCCAACCTCTTCCAACCTAACTCCTAATCTATCAAAATCGATGGACCTTTCTAGTCACATCTTTGCCACCAATATCCACAACTTAATCCAAACTCATTCCTAACCTAGTCAACCAATGACCTTCTCCAACCACCCCTCTTTGTTGCCCTAAAGATATCTACTTTCCATAATTAGCAAGCAACCTAACATCCATCAAGATTCATAACATCACCCTCAAATAATCCACAAGATCTCCCTCGCCTCTGGAAACAACCAACTTATTATCACCAAGGGCCACTACAAACATAACAAGGTAGGGATTAAAGACCCTAGACATAGTCGGCGCATAAATCAAACCAAAAAACACTACCCCAAATTTAAAATATCAGAAAGAGCATCAAGAACCCATCTATCACCGGAATAACTCAATAGAAATGGCTTAGGTTCAACACCCCTAACTCTTACAAGATTACAAATACAACCTTTAGAGATCAATTGTACATTAAGTCAATAAATAGACTTACCCCTTCACTATACCTTACAATCTCTCACTCAAGGACGGGTTCAAGTTGAAATCTAACTCTAAGGGCCCTACAATCAATGGAGACAAAACATGCAACCAACTAGTCTATCTAAAGTATGACAACAAAACCCACCACATCAAACCCAACAAGTCACAAAGTAAGACCTAATGCAATATGAACACGAAACAATACTCATGAACTTTCTAGCAACAATAGACTCAACAAAGGCTAGACCCAAATGTTCACACAACAACTCGAGACACACAAGAAGCATATTAGCAATGAAAAAGGAATAATACAAGGAATAGTAGAACCCAAATCCATCAAAATCAAAACCTTCAAATTACCCATGAAGTACTATGCCAAGCCTAGTGACCCTTAGAGCGGTATGGTCGATAACCATCTATATGATCTTTAGGGACCCACAGACAATGCCTCATCTTATGATCCATTCTACCAAATCCAAATCACGCGCCCGAACTGGCTAAGCAATATCCAGGATTTTACCTTCCATACTTATCGCATGTAAGAGGAGCTTGACCAGTTGAGAAAGGCCTCCCTAAGCTAAAGATGAAAGAACCAGTTGAGAAAGGCCGCCTTAAACTCCTTCCAAGGAAAAGCATCATGATTTCCCCTTTCCACCTTCTATGGCATAAACCAAATTTGAGCCATCCCCTTTAGTTGGTAGGCTGCTCACTCTGCCTTTTCCTCTGAATTAACCCCCATGATAGATAATACCTTGTACACCTCCTTGATGAACTCTTAGGGATCCTCATCAACCTTAGACCCATAGAACTCTAGTGGGTTCATTCTTGTAAATTCCTTTGCCCTAGAGGCCGGAGTAGGAGCATGAGGGGCTTAGGCCCCTGGTTGATTTGATTAGTAACAACATGCACTAAAAAGGTTATATAATTCTAGAACTGAATTTCGATAGCTACTCCACCTTGAGGAGCTTGAGGAACAGGGTAGGTCGGTTGTCAGAAGGGTATATAACCTTTTCTTCCTCTTGGGATAGGCATGGACTAGCATAACACAGAACAATCGTTAGGGGAAAACCTAACCTTGACTCCTATAGTATGACATAGAGTAAGAAGAAGGAAATCATTTCCTAGAATGCCTCATAGACCCTTGGTCATATTCGTGGTGCACTTCATGACTATGAACAAGACTCTAATCAATGCGGTGTGTTGGATGCCAAGGACCATTAACAACCTAATGGTCAGATACCAAGTTTGTCATGACCCAAACTAGGGCTTGGATGTGACACGGTGAATGAGCAACCCGAAAGAACCCCAAATAAGCCTCTTAGCATATCATACAACATCCTTAGTCGTGGAAGCAAATAAACAACAATAGAAAACATGAACAATGAAATACTTAAATGACATAGATGAGTCACAACTTAAATGACATAGATAAGTCACAACTCAAGCATAATACATATCTTTTACAACAACACCTTTAGATATAGAACTTAGCAGGGGCCAAGAAATGCAACGGGCCTCACCTTCATAGTAATGACCATTAGTATTCCAAAATATACAAGATGTAGTCTAAGCATAAGTATGAAAGAAGATTGATATTGTCATCGAACATGATGACTCACCAAAACCTAACTTGAACAATCCTTCTAGCAACATGAAGGGAAATCAATAGGAGCTCTAGTTCCTACATGGTAACATCATGTAGGCATAGAATATGCGTTAGTACGTTTGAATGTACTAAGTATGTAGGATGCAATACAATAAAAGGTAGGCAACATAATCGAAATGCATAATGGTAATCAATAGATGGCATAACAATATGACATGTATGATCAATATTTAAGTAAATCATGCTTTATAGTCATTCATCTTAATAGAACATAATATATAAATGTGGGAAGAAACCTTAACTGACATAAAATAAGATCAAGCTAGCTACAACATTGAATCCCGATGTCTCTCCTACACCAGAAGAATGGGGGAAGTTACTTTCCAAGGTGAACCTCTTCATGTCTAAGTGGATCCACTAAGCCTTATTTGAAATGGGTACTCGCCTCAATCCCTTATATTTAGGGTACTTTCCCCTTAAAGATTTGGGGACTGGTCCCGAATCCCTTCACCTACAGTGGCACAAATATCTAGGACATGGGAACTTGCCTCTAGTCCACTCAGTGTTAAGTCTTATCCCACGAAGTATATAGACTGATCATACTTTAATAATTTGCAATAAGCATAGAGACATAGAATGAGTAACTCTTAACATCATTGACCTCAAATAGTGAGACTAACTTCAAACATAAGAATGGATCATCATCAACATTACCCTTTCATTAACAACAACATCAGGCTCACATGAGGTAAAATCTTTGACAAAAGGGGCTTAATCTGGCCCTACAATATTATCAATATGTTCATGACTTAAACACATCTTTAAAAAGACCAAAATTATCTTGAAGACCCTTAAATCATAAATCAACCAATAGATCATCAAACTTTAATAATCCTTAAAAAGGCATTTTACCAAACACTTGGCAGGTGTGCAATGCTAGTACTAAATCATTCTATTCAAGAGCGAAATCATGGAAGAAAAATCAATGTACAAGTACCCACCAATAGTTGGTAATACCCTCATGCAATATACATTAAAACCCTTCATCAAATCTCAAGATAGACTAAAGATTCATAACTCAAAACATGCTTAAACAGTCACACTTTTATGACATTCCAAGATAGTTGATAGTCTAATTCATAGTAAGTAAGACCCATAAGTAAATTAACTTAAAACATGAGATTTATGTAAAAAGGAAGCTTGTGCACCATGGGTTAAAGGACCCAAGGTTGAAACCCATATACCTTGACTTTGGAGAATTAATTGATGAAGACTAGAAATTGAGACTTGAAGCTTGAGTGAAATCCTTAGATCCAGAATGAGATTTTGCACTTGAATTTTGAGTGAAATATTTTTATAATTGTTTGAAGGAGTATTGAGGAATGTCTTGTATGATATGAAGGTGGAATATGGCTAAGTATAGATATTTTCATGTATGGGAAGACTTAGGCCCAAGACCCAAATGCCTTGGACCAATATAAAATAACTGGGCAAAATAACATTGTGGTGCACTCGTGGCACATCGTACCTTGGAC
Organism: Solanum virginianum; assembly: GCA_000787875.1. NCBI lineage: Eukaryota > Viridiplantae > Streptophyta > Magnoliopsida > Solanales > Solanaceae > Solanum > Solanum virginianum. The sequence goes on from DF359317.1 coordinate 46,552, forward strand.
GTGATTCTTCACTGGAATTTGTCAACTTTGGAATTTCAAATTTTGATGATACAGTTGCTCTAACATCGAGGCTAGAACCATTCCCCATTCAATTTTTACCTCAATCAAGAATATGAAGTCAAATTTTTTATATCATGCATAGATTTTGAGATACATGGAAGTTACAGATCTGGGAACTTTCAAGGCATATTTTCGGACACTTTTTGGGGTCATTTCTTATTTCCTTTTCCTATTCATCACTACCTTGATTGGGATCATGAAACTAGGTGGGGTTTAATATTGCCCACCATTAACTAACAAGTAAAATGAACAAAAATGGATAATATATACAAATACCCAGCTCATGAGGTGCAAATAATCGGGGTTGTAAAACTAGCTACTCATGGTTCCCACAACACACAAGTTGTGGGGGTTTAACAACTCATGACTTGACAAGAAAACAAACAACAAATAAAGGACATATAGCTAAGAAATTACCCAAGAAGAATGAAAAACAAGGAAACCCTTCTTAGAATCACAAGCTTGAATGATGAAATCAATTTACAAGTGATCCCAAATCTCCAAAGTGAGTCCCTAAATTGAAACCCTAGTCTAAAACCCTACAATACTCTAAGAACTTTGTATACTCTCCTTTCTAAAAACCCTAACATATACTATTTATGCTATTTGCAAAAAGTCCTTAAAATAATTAGAAATTTAGGTCGATAACTATTACGACTCGTAGCTACGGCTTGTAGAGTGATCTACGAGCCATAATCGGGCTTTCATTGTCAACACTTGGCATTTGAGACTTTACTACTACAATCCACCTGTATGAGTTGTAGTCTAGTATATTACTCATAGTGCTTTGTCGTAATCCACCCTTGCATTTCTTGGTCCAATTTCAATCAACACTATTAATCACTACGAGGACCCCTTCTACGAGTCGTATTAAGGTCTACGACCCATACCTTGGGCTTGTATAGCTAAATTTTGATTTACCAGATTTTGGTGTTGGAAACTATTAATTGCTACAATCATCCCCTAAGACTTATAGCTTGGGGTACAACTCGTAGTGGGTCTCGTAGATCATCAAATTTAACAAAATCTGCTACTTTTCCCCAAAATCAGGCCAACCTGTATTTTCTACAAAAATGAGTACAAAGCACATAAAAACCATATAAAGTCACACTGAGAACCTTGTTTTAGGCACCAAATGTGTTGTATTTTGATAGCACATCAACACACTCAACTTAGAATTATTTCTTCTCCTCAAGTGATGACTCAATCTAGATAGATAATAAGCAATACATAGTAATCATACTACTGGCATATACCTTACTCAATTCAACTCAGGTACCCATACGAGCATTTTCAAAACATCATCATGTAGTTACTAAGCAAACCACAACACATTGATACATTTGGCAATCCAACGATGACAAGTTAAGAGGTATCAATAATTTACAATCACTGAATAAGTCAAATGCTAACCATGCAATGCAAATGCTCTCACAGAAAAGAAGTCCCCTTTTTTCACTCAATATGCCTTCAAAGTTGTTCAAGGGACTGTGCAAGCATACTCACTCTCACAAATAAGATTCATGCATGATGAATAATACCATAAGCCTGCCCAAACACTCACAACAAGAACTATGGACTGATTGAATTAGAATCACATTAGGACTTCATAGGCTTGTAACGTAGGTTCATGGGCTTTGGTGTGGCATTTTGGTCAATTAGTGACTAAAAGCCAACCTTGAACTACGTTTTTCAACACTTTCATGTTAGCAACTTAACCATTCTTAAATAGTTCTCCCTTACTCCTTCTTACTCCTTCTTTTCAAGCTTCCCAAGTATTTTCTATTCATTTTTCAGCTTGTGCCTTACTTTTAAACTCGTTTTGCTTTTTTAACTCAAACTAAGGCATCTTTTTCTCATTTTCTCTCACCCGGTATATGAATTTCTATTCTTCCTCTTATTTCTAACTCCTTACCTCATTTTTGCTAATATACCCCAACATAGGCCACCCTCAACATAAGCTTTTAGCCTGAGGTGAAGAACACAATATCCAATCCCCAAACTAAGGCCACTTTTGGTAGCCACCCTCAACTTAGGCTTTTTACCTTAATCAAGGTTCACAATATTCATGGATAGACCAGGAAAAGTATTAGGGTATTTCACTAGATAAGGTTAGGCTAACAAGGTATTAAGAAAGAAAAGGTGCATGTAGTGCTCAAACATTTGGAACAAGGGGCAATATCTTTCATTCGATAGGTTATTTAGGCAAAGAGTGGACTAAATTAAAGAACAATGGCCTAAGATTCCTTCCTAATTCATGTAGTCTCTAGTCCAACTCAAAGTAACAAGGTAAGTTTTAAATTATTAAACAGTGCATTAACACGAAAAAATTCAGCTCACACATATGACATTGCATTCATAGCTAACATAAACTCACAGATCATGCTTCAAGCATCAACTTGCCTTTACTTACTCAGAACATACATTGACAACCATTCAAACATGCATTATTGCAAAAATAACTAACAATCCCAAAAATTTTGTGGGTACCAATTTTCTAAAACATTTCATTAAACTATTCAAAACAATGTACATGCCAAAAGTTCAATCACAATATATCAAACAAATCATCTGAAACACCTAAAACCTGCTGGTTCAACATAAAAATAAAATAAATTGACAATGCAAAAGAACACAACAAGAAAACCTTGGGACATCAAGAACTATGGTAGTTATGGACTAAAGGCTACTCAGACTTCACCCTAGTCTATAACTACTCACACCCCATAAAATAAATGCATTTTGTTCTCAGTTGTACATAACAAAAATAAAATAAAAATAGGGATAAAAAATAGAAAACATCAAGTGGTGCTCAAGCACCGGCATCTGGCTGGTCATGAGTAGCTCCCTCCTCCGAAGTACTCTGGACTGCAGCCGTGCTAGATAAGGAACTCCCTACAATCTCTCAAGCTCCTGAGCTCTCCTCTACTCTTCTTCCCTCTCGATCTCTATAGGACAAACTTCGTGATCTGCTCCTCATTCTCTTCAAAGTTCTTCTGTCACTTAGGCTCCGCCTCTGCATTAGTATCCTCTATAGTTCACTTCCCGAGAGCATACAGTGTATCATCTAAAGCAAATAGATCAAATAAGCCCTCATCCTCCGGTGCCTACTCCGAAGCTGTGACTGGGGCTACTAGTGATGCAATCAAATCGGCCTTGAACTTCGCCAACTCTTGATAAAAGCCGAACATATCTCCAGGATGGGTCCCATCAAGTCTCTTCTAAACTCTATCCTCGAAGGCATCGACCCGGGAATCTACCAAAGTAATCCACTGATTCATAATTGAAATGGTAAATGCCTTGGATCTCTCCTCTAATTCCTGCACTGTCTGTCGTACCAAGGGCTTCATCTGTTTCATCAACTGAGCTAGCTAGGCCTCTGTCCTAGATAGTCTGCCAACCATAGCTTGAAGAGCAATAGCAGACATAATAAGTAAGTCCACAAAAGGAACTTGAGATGTAAATGGCTCTAGGGCAGGGGCAGTTATGAAGGGACCCATCTCAACATCAGCTGCTGGAGGCTGCTCTGGTGCAGCTAGAGTAATAGTGGTAGCTAGAGTCAAACCCTCGATAAGTAGCTTAGGAGAAAAATGCTCGTATATAAGAGGAGGTGATGCCCACTAGAGAGCCATCGGGTTCTTATTATTCTTGATCAAGCAGGGATCCATGGTGTGGAAAGCCTCTACATGTGGATCAAGATGGAGGGACACTCGCACCCTTATCTCCATACATAATTTGTGGATCAGGATCAGAAAAGGTATGCATGCGTTCCTCTAGAGTGCTGACTCGTGAATTTGCTCGGTCATCATACAGGCCCAATCAGTATCATAGATAACTAAGATGCTGGCTAGCAGAATTGCTCGCTCCAACATGATCACACTATCTATAAAGGTGGGTGGGATACAAGCCCGGATGATAGCCCACAAATATTTGGCAGGGAAGGAGAGATATAACTTCATGATAGGCTCTGTGTAGTGACCCATGTAGGCTTATGGCCATTTTCTGCTATTTGGTTGGCCACCAATCTCAGAAGCTCAGTCATTTGGTCAATGTTCTTTCAAATCATAGCTCGTCTCATCTTGTTTATCCGACTATCATACTTGGTTGTGGACTATGATGCTCTATAAGTATGCCCAAACTATATACTGTGGATTGTCTCCTCCGAGAAGTCGACCACCTGGCCTCATACCAATACCTCCCAAAGTCTAGGCTACTCAATAGCCTTCTTTCCCTTGGGAAGATCTCAAAGAATAGTAGTGGCATAAGTTGTGTAGAACTCTTGCACTAGAAGTAAAAAGTACTTGCCCAGCTACTCTATTAACCGCCTAAGCCCATGTCGATCTATCTCCGCCTCTAGTGTTGGGACATGGCTCAGACTTAAATCTACTAGTCGAGGCTCCATGTAAAATGGTCTCACGGGATTCCCCTACCCCTTAGGCTCCAGCTTCTATCTGTATATGGCCTTGTACCCACGATCTCCATCGATGATGCTGAGGATCTATATAGAAAATAGATGAGTTGATTAAGGACTGGGCTACTCCTCCGTCCTAGGGCATGTCGTATAACTCAGTCCCCTCTTCACTTTCCTCCCCATCAGACTAGGAGGTACTCTCAACCTGTATCGAGATCTGAGCAGCACGAGTTCTAGTTTAAGGTACCTATACCTTAGGGTCTATCTGGACATAATGGAACTTATTTGACCAATCTGACTGCTCAGCATCCGAATCTTGATTGCAAAACCTCCTGTTGAAGGCCCTGATAGCTGCATTTCTACTTTTTGGGCCCATTATATCTGAAATTATCAAACTAAACCCATAATTAACCCGAAATTATCTAGACAAACAACAAAATAGATAAAAGAATAGAAACAAATAAAAGCAAAAGGAAAATACACATCTAAATCAACATGACATCAGTTATAGATTATAGGTACGAGGCCTTGGTACGACTCATAGTGAGGACTACGAGTCGTATTGTGGTCTCATAGTCTACAGGTACCTAGCAAAAATTTATATTGAAATCAGGTACGAGGCTCAGTTACGATTCGTAGCCATGGCTACAGGTTGAGATTGGGCTCATACCAAATTTTAGTGACCATATTTAACACAAGGCAAGTTCACGAGACCCTACTACGATTCATAGTAGGAACTATAACCTATAGGTGGGTCTCGTATGGTATGTTTTAAAGATCCTTAGGCCACTATTATTCCCTACGAGGGGTAACTATGACCTGTAGATCCTTCTATGAGCTGTAGGAGACCCTCATAGCAGAGAATCACAGGTACCTATCACATTACCACACGAACTTCAAACCACAACAAATCAAGGATTTTAAACAGCATTGAAGCAATTTTTATATCTACATAGCAAGCAAAAGATAATACGAAACCTAAACATGATATTTAAATCAAATAACTAACCAAAATCCTACCCAATACACAATCAAAAATCATTTCCCCCACTTCGTCTAAAAGGCATTAGTGTAACAATCCCCAAAGCATAGCAACAAAGTAAATCATTCATATATACAACAACGCTCAGGGAACAAGTCTACCAACACTTTTGCATTCAGAGATTCACAACCTCAATCACAATAATACAACCCTTCTCATGGTCATGACATGATCACATTACAATTTACTAAATCTATGCACAATTACCTTGATTAAACTCTTCACAAGATAATATGATCATCAAACAAATCAATATAACCAAAATGATCAACATGGGGTTCATGCAATCACTTTAAGCACATCACAAGATAATATGATCACCAAACAAACCCACACAACCAAAACGATCAACATAGGGTTCATGGAATTACTTTGAATCGGTACAACCCTAGTTCTATTCCAAAAGTACCACACCCACAAAAAGAATGCTCTGATAATAGCATCATACATTCAATTATTCTAAATCAAAATCATTATGAGATCAAAATTGAACCAAAGAATCATACCGTAGAGTGGGTGAGTAAATTGAGAAAGATGAGAATGAAGAAGTGCCAAAAACCCTAGGTCACCGAAGAAGGTTGCCAAAAAATTGGTGGCTCCACAAGAAATATGGTTAAAAAAGTTAGGGAAAAGTTTTGGGAATAATTTTTGAGGGATTAGGGTTTTAATTTGGGAGTTTTAGGGTCAAAATCTAATTTTGACTTTTACCGGGCCAACTTTTAAAAATCTCCAGGTTGAGTCTATGAAACCTAAACTATGGGTCATAGCTAGGACTAAGACTTGTAGGTCTTGGTCTCGTAGACCACTTAACCCTTAAGAAAAAATTTAGAAACCGTACCTGGGTATTACAAATCCCATTTATGACTCATAGCTTAGACTATGAGTCATAAAGCTTACTGGTAGTGAGAGTGCCAACTTTAATCATCACTGTTATCCTCTATGAGGCATGACTATGAGTTGTAGTGTATATGAAGGCTCATAGGCCTGGTCATAGGGCTGCTTCCAATGCCATTTTATGCAAACTTTCTGCACTTGTTCAATACCTGCAAACCTTCATCTCAAGATACACCATTATACAAATATACAACTGAGTCAATGTCTTAAAAGAAAAATCAAACCATAATAAAACCACTACCTAAGAATTCACAAAATACCAATAAAACCAAAAGCAAGCAAAAGCATTTAAAATCTCTTAGGTTGACTTCCAAGTATAGCCTTATTTAATGTCATGGTACGCCATCGTCATCTTGAGTCATCAAAATTCCTCAATATCCCATACTTAAGTTTTGAGCTCATCGGGGTATTTCATAGACTAGCGAATATCAAAAACCATTTTTGCATTTTTAACCCTAAACCTGAATTGACTCGAACCCATATCCACTAAGGCTTTCCTTGTGGCAAAAAATGGTCTTCCCAAAATAATAAGGACTTCAAAATTGATTTCGCAATCAAGAAACACAAAATCTGCCGGGAATATGAACTTATCCACTTTGACTAGCACATTGTAGAGTATTTTCTTTGGCTTCTTGATTGTTCTATCTGCCATCAATAACCTCATACATGTCACAGTAGGTGAACCCAAACCAAGGTTTTTAAACATGACAAGAGGCATCAAATTCATACTCGCTCCCAAGTCATATAATGCTCTTGTAAAATAAATATTGTCGATGGTACAAGGAATGGTAAATGCACTGGGGTCCTTTATTTTTTAAACTAAGCATTTGGTTGTGATAGCAATACAATGTTGAACCTTTTGCGAGAGCTCTTCACTCATAATGCACTTTTTCGTCATCAAATCTTTTATATATTTAGCATACCCGGGCATCTTCTCCAATGCTTCAATAAGGGGAATGTTTATGGACAATTGTTTCAACATGGATAAGAATTTTTGAATGTACCATCTTCCTCCTTTTGCTTGAGATTATAGGAAAAAAGAGGGAGAGGTCTTGGGATTGTCTTGATCTTTCTCTCTCCTTCACCACTTCACCTCTCACTCCATTGTTAGCCAAACCTTCTTCCTTAACTTCAACCTTCATCAACATTCTTTTCATATCTCTATTTAAACCCACTAGCATTGGAGGATCAATGGTACTCTTCTCACTCCTCCTCATAACCTCTATGCTATGCCCCTCATTCTTTGAGTTTTGGACCATATTGCTTGGCAAAGTACTCTTTAACGTTAATTTAATTGGAGGTACACTTGACCAAATTGTTGTTCCAATTGCTTGATTGCCACTGAGTGAGACTTGATCTTTTGGTTGATACTTGAGATATCCAATTTCATTCCCTTCAAAGTCTAATCTTGGTGATTGGCCCTTTTCAACAACTTGTCAAACATTTTCTCAATCCTTAAATTGCTAGAACCAGCTTTGCGATTATGAGGAGGCACATAAGGACTATTTCTATACCTATCTTTGTGGCCCCATTCATCTTCTAGCACCCTATCTCTCTCAGAATAATCACCATGATTATCTCTATATGCATCCTCTCGGTTGTAGTTCAGACCTTGATTTTTAGAACCTTGACGCCAATTGTCTGGATTGGACCCTTGGGCGTTATTCCGAGACTATACTGCTTGATCTCTAACAAAACAAGCATCTTGATCATAATATGACTCACCATACATGGGCGCTCTTGGGGGTTGGTGGACTACCGCATAAACACTTTATTGAGTTTATTTCACCACGAAGTCCACGCTAGTCAGGAGTTGAGGAAGTTGTTGCATGATCTTATTATTAATTTTTGCTTGAACCAAACTGATGCTTACTGCACAATAGATTCTTATAATAGCTCTCTCTCCCCTTAGCCCCATACTCTATTGGTCTTCACTACTTACTCCATCCTTTTTGATATCCTTGTGAATGGTTGGTCTAAGAATATGCCTCCCATAATTGTATCAGCACATGCTTGGCTATTCTCATCAAGAGGATGATAAATTTTTTCACTAAGGCTTCATCCATAATCTTATGCTCCAGAACCATTCTCAAACACGTGGTGAACCTCTCCAATGTTGTACTAAAGAAATCACCCGCAATTGCTTAAAGTTATTGATTTGGTCCTTTAGTTTGAGCTTTTGGACCTTGGAAAATTTCGCTCTAAGAAGGCTCTTTTGAAATTCTGCTTAACTGGTCATTGAACTCTTCGGGAGTTCTGACAACCATATTTCTGCATTTTTGGTAAGATATAAAGGGAACACTCGTTACTAAACAATATCCATGGAGAGATTTTATGTACCCATCAAACTTTTACACACAAATGCAACATTATGAAGATGACTGTAAGGATCCTCAGTAGGTAATCTAGCAAACAAACCATGGTTCTAAAGCATTTGGAGTAATCTACTCGACACTATGACCTTATGGTCTGTCGGTATTGGTGACAATACTATAGCACTTATGAATCCATGACCATAAGGTTCAACCAATATTGATTCCAACCATAGGCATTCTCGTTGAAATTCCTATGGTGTGGCATATTTTCCCTTGGTGGTAGATTCTCCTTTCTACCCATATCCTGAATTGACTCGAACCCATATCCACTAAGGCTTTCCTTGTGGCAAAAAATGGTCTTCCCAAAATAATAAGGACTTCAAAATTGATTTATCATTAAGTTGATCCACGATTTCATCAACCACAACATGCATGTTTGCTTGGGCCATTCTCTTTGCAACATGATGGATCTCAAGATTAATTAGAGCTAAGGGTCCGCCTTGGCTCCTTATGTTAGGCACATACTTAGTATACCTTGCAAAAGAAACTAAACAATAAAAACAAAAACAAGAGTAAAATACAAGAGAATTAAGTAATCAACACTTGAATTAACTATTGGTGAAATTAACTCAAAACCTCACCATATTCCCTGGCAAAAGCACTATTAATTTTTTGATCATGCTCAAATAATACCTCTCATTTTGAGGATAAAGCAATCATTGTCAAATCTAAAACATAACCATAGGTTAGGGTCAAATCCTAAGGGAATATAGAGCTTTGCCACGTTAATTCACCAACAATTATTTTAAAGATCAATTAGCTCTATTTTCAATTGGGGGAGGGGGAAACTTGAAAGGAATTATAAGAAACAAAGACTATATTAACAAAGATAAGAGACAATCAAATTGCAGAGCAACTTGGAAAATTGTGTTTCCTATGATCCACTAACTCAACACCTTGGATAACACAACCTAAATTAGGACATTGCATGCAGGATAGTAACTTAGGTTCTTCCAACCATTGGGCAAAGGTGAAGGTCAAATTTCACTATTGAGCTTGGATGACTACCATAGTGTGCCAATTAACCATTACCTATTGTCCCAGTAAACCTCTCCTTGGTCGGGTTTGGTTGATTAGACAAGAACACATCAATCAAATTCTTTCACCCATTTTTCTTTTCCTATTCATCACTACCCTGTTTGGGATCATTACACTAGGTGGGGTTTACTATTTGTACCCATTAAAGAATAAGCAAAATGAAGAAAAATGGATAATACATGCAAGTACCCAACTCACGTGGCATAAATAATCTAGGTTATTAAACTTGCTACTCATGGTTCCCACAACACCTAAGTTGTCGGGGTTTAGCTAAAGAAAATAAATAATGGAAGAATCACACATAGTTGAGAAATTACCCAAGAAGAATGAAGAAGTAGGAAACCTTTCTTAGAATTACATACTTGAATTATGAAATTGATTTACACATGATCCCAAAACTCCAAATGGAAACCCTAGTTTAAAACCTTAGAATATTCTAAGGGCTTCTCTCTCTAAAATTTTGTGTAATAATCTCCTTTCTCAAAGACCTAAAATATACTATTTACAAAAAGGTCCTTAAAATAATTAGAAAATTCAGGTCGGCAGTTGTTACGACTCATAGCTATAGCTCATGGGATGACCTACGCTCCATAATCGGGCTTTCATTGTTAGCACTTGGCATTTTGGACTTCACTACTATGATCCATCTCTATGAGTCATAATCTGGTGTACGATCGTAGTGCTATCTCTAATCTACACTTGCATATCTTGGTCCAATTTCAGTCGACACTGTTAATCACTACAGAACCCCTTCTACATACTATAGTGAGGGCTACGACCCGTACTTTGAGCTCGTATAACTGAACATTAGTTTCTCAGACTTTGATTATGGATACTATTATTCGCTACGATCATCCCTTATGGCTCGTAGCTTCGGCTATGACTCATAGTGGGTCTCGTAGATCCTCAAATTAGACAAAATCTAGAACTTTTCCCCAAAATTAGGTCAATCTATATTTTTTGCAAAAATAAACACAAACACATAAAAATCATAAAAAGTCATATTGAGAACACACAAAATTCTTTGTTTTATGCACCAAATTTGTTGTATTTTGACAGCACATCAATGAGTTATTTATAATATTCATATTATGGTTATATGGTATTTATGGGTTCTTGATGATATTTTAGTACATTATTGTTATATTTATTTTTGTGTTTAATAACCTCTTTTGATGGAGGAGGAGGAGGGTTCCTTATTACTATATACTTATTTTGATTTCTGTTACCTAGTCGATTGAACCTACTTGGTATATTTTGGTGTACTAGCCCTTGCTCAATTTCATCCCTGTAGATCAAGCATAAGGACCCGTACAAGGTAGCTGATTCACCCTTTTAGACTTTCCTTATCCATCCTGATCCTACTAATAGAGCTCAAACTTTAAGTTGCCACGGATCCTTGGGATTTCATTTACTTTTCTTTTCAGACTTGTATCACATTTATGAGACAACCTTGTGTTTCAATTGAGATATATGTATTTTATACTTGTGTATTGCTTAGGTGCTTATGTAGTCATGACTCTAGATTTTGGGAGATTTTTATGTTATGTTGAGATGGTTTCCCTTTTATTTCCTTTTTTTTAGTTGCTATCCATTTTAGGTCATGACAACTTCGATATCAGAGCTATAGGTTCATTAGGGTCGTGAGTCAAGAATAGGGTGTCTAGTAGAGTGTTGTGGATCAATGTGTAGACATCCACACCTATCTTTGGGAGGCTACGGATGCTTAGCAGGAAATTTTTTTCACATCTTGCTTCTATTGGTGCATTTTTCATATCACCTTTTTGATAGTATCTAATCTACTGCTTCTATGAAAATGGCAATTACTCAATCCCGTCGCTCAGTGAGATAGCTTGAGTTTCCACAGATTCTTGGGACTTCATTTACTTTTCTTTTTAGACATGTATCAGATTCTATGAGACAACCTTGTATTTCAATTGAGACATGTATATTTATACTTATGTATTGCTTAGGAGCTTATGTAGTCATGACTCTAGATTTTGGGAGATTTTTATGTTATTTTTAGATGGTTTTCCTTTTATTTCCTTTTTTTTAGTTGCTATCCATTTTGGGTCATGACAAGTTCTATATCAAAGCTATAGGTTCATTGGGCTCATGAGTCAAGAGCAGGGTGTCTAGTAGAGTGTTTTTAATTAGTGAGTAGATATCCACACCCATCTTTAGGAGGCTACGAATGCTTCATAGGAAATTTTTTTTCACATTTTGCTTCTATTGGTGCATTTTCCATATCACTTGTTTGAAGGTATCTCATCTACTCCTTCTATATAAATGCCAATTACTCAATCCCATCGCTCAGTAAGAGAGTTTGAGTCAGCTAATGTAACTCCTACTCAAGGTAAAGGTAGAGTTCGTGGTAGAGCCAGGGTCGAGGGATTTCTAGCAGTGCAGCACCATCCAGGAGACATACACGATTGGCTTCTCTGGAGCCTTTTATGGTGCCAAAGGGGCCTACTTATTCTATTCCACCGCCATTAACGCCATCCCTTACACTGTCAGTTTAGGAGTTACTTATGCAGTGATTGGCTAGATTAAAGGGACCTCTTCAGTCCTAACTACTATTGAGATACCATTTCTACCATACCAGTTAGCCCTTTTAGTGACCTAAGTTGGCTATGGTACTTGTGGGACCTTCTTCAGCTCCAACAAACCCCTGGGACTATTATTACTCTACTTTAGACAACTACACTGACTTCGAGTTCTCAATTTTAGAGTTTGGCCATTGCTCTATCTATTGTACCTCCCTTGTGTATGATGCTACCATCTTCTGCCACCCCAACCATTTCTACAGTGGAGTAGAAGAGCTTTGAGAGATTTGTGAGTTGGCTCCTCTACGATTTGATGGAACTCTTGGCAATAGAGCTTATGATTTTCTGTCCAAGTGCCAAGACTGATTGTGTAGCCTGGGTATTTTTGAGTTCTATGGAGTTACCTATACTTTATACCCATTCAACAACCTTGCCAAGTAGTCATGGAGGTTAGTTTTTGCTCATCAGCCTATAGGATATCTCGCAATGTCTTAGGAACAGTTCATGGGGATAATTTTGGAGAGGTTTGTACCATACAGCCTCCAAGACAACTGTAAAGATGAGTTCGATTGAATGCAATAGGGTTCCATGTTTGTTTCAGATTATGAGGCTAGATTCCATGCCTTATCAAGATATGCTCTGTCTAGTATTCCTACTGAATTCGAGAAGATTCAACAGTTTGCTAAGGGATTGGCAGCGTATCTTCAGGATGCTATAACTTGCATAGAGCACTTTTCAGAGTGTTGTGGATCATGCTCGTAGGATAAAGTACATTAGGCATAAGAGGTAAGGTGGTGGGAAGAGATTCTTTTAGCATGGTTAGTTTAGTGGACACATGTCACATGATACAAGGTTTGATAAATAGGACAATCAGGGCCTGGCAGTTTAGGCAACTTTTTCATCATTTTACAGAGTTGAAATATCTAGGCCTACACAAACAGGCCATGATATTTCCCTTTATTCAGCTAGATATTGTAGTTCTTTGGCACAGTCATCTCAAGAGAAAGACCCCAAGGCTTGTGATATTTGTGATGAGGTTGGGCAATTTGCCAACCGTTGTCTATATCGGGTATTTCCTACATAGCCTTCAGTACCTCAGAAAGTAGCCAGAGACAACTCTTAAGGCATGAGGGGTGGTGCTAGAGGAGGTTGTGGTATAAGAAAAGGTGGAGCTCGTAGAGGCCCATAGGCTGGTGGTGGTCATAGAGTTTGCTATGTTATTCCAGATAAGGCTGAGGCTGAAGCCTCTGATGTAGTTATCATATGTATTGTTCTAGTATGCCATAATTCATCTTCAATTTTATTTGGCCCAAACTCTACTTATTTCTATATATCAGCTTATATTGCTTCTAACGTTGATATTATGTGTGAGTTTCTTGCTCAGCCTATTTGTGTATCCAACCTGGTAGGTGAATCTTTAGTGGTGAATTCAATTTATCGAGTTTGTGTTATGACTTTTACATAGAGAGATACTTTTGCTGATTTGATATTATTGAATATGGTAGATTTTTATGTGATATTGGGTATGGACTAGTTGTCACCATATCATGCTATTCTTAACTATCATGCGAAGAGAGTTACTTTATCTTGCCCTGACTTGCCTCAGTTGATATGGACTAGAGCACTTATTTCCTATCCTAAGGGTGTTATTTCTTATATGCATGCTTGTAGATTAATGGGAAAGGGGTTTTTGGCATATTTAGCTCATGTTCGGGTTGTTTCTCAGGAGACCCCATTAATGAGTGGAAGTGGGAGAGAGTAACAATGGATTTTGTTATAGGTTTGCCTATGGCCTTGGGAAAGTTTGATTAAATTTGTGTGGTTGTTGATCGATTCACCAAGTATGCATACTTCCTACCAATAAGGACTAGCTATAGTTCAGAGCAGCTTGTTAGGTTATATGTATGGGACATTGTCAGATTGCATAGTGTGCTAATATCAATAGTATCAGATAAAGGGTAAGTTTTTGCATTTCACTTTTGAGGGCTCAGAGCATTGTTTTGGTACTAGTGTGGATTTGAGTTTAGCTTTTCACTCTCAAACGGATGGTCAGTCAGAGCACACAATTCAAGTGTTGGAGAATATGCTTAGGGCTTGCGTTATTAATTTTGGGGCTTGATGGTACCAATACTTACCATTGACAAAGTTCGCATATAGTAACAATAATTCCAACATCAAAATGGCACAGTTTGAGGCCTTGCATGGCCTAAGGTGTGGATCACCGATCAGATTATTTGATTAGAGTTCGGCTGAGGTGTTGGGTGTTGATTTGGTTTAGGATGCCATGGACCTGGTCTGACTGAATCAGAATAGACTTCTGACAGCCCAGAGTCGCAAAAGAGTTATGCTTATAAGAGGGTTAGGCCTCTTGAGTTCTCCATTGGGAATACTTTTATGTTGAAAGTTTCACCTATAAAGGGTGTGATGATATTCAGGAAAAGGGGCAAGCTTAGCATCAGATTCATTGGCCCTTTTGAGATTTTTAGTAAAATTGGTGAAGTAGCCTATCGATTTGCTTTACTATCGAGATTATCTTTTGTCCATCCTATTTTTCACATTCTATACTCCGGTGGTATAGTCAAGATAAGTCCTATGTGATTTTTTATGACTTTATTGAGTTGGGTCCAAATTTATCTTTCGAAGAGGAACGTATAGCTATTTTTCATACGAAGGTCCGGATATTGAGACCCAAAGATATACCTTCTGTAATGGTTCAGTCACTGCACCATTCTATTGATGAGGCTACTTTGGAGTTGGAGTCTGAAATACAGGCCAAATATCCCAGCCTTTTTGAGGCTTCAAGTACTTTCTTTTTCTTTATGTTCAGAGATGAAGATTACTTTTAGTGGTGAATGATGTAGCGACATGGTTGGTTATTTTTTATACACTTTTTTGGGCCTATTTTGAACCATTTGAAAAGCTGAAATTGGAATACTAGGTTTTAACGGTTGAAAATATGAATTTTGGAACTTTTTGAGGCTTAAGTTGTTGAAAAAGTGAACTTTTGTGTCATTTTGAGTTTCAGAGGTCGAATTGGGGGTCCATTGATTCCATTAGCTCCATAATGTCTAAACTGAACTATGAGAAGTTACAAAATTGAATTTTGAGTTAAAATGAGGGTTTTACGCCCAAAGTTGTAATTTTAGCCGTTTATGGGACCAAAGTTTGACTTTGGTCAACATTCGAAGTTTGGAAGCTTGGATAGGAATTTTGATAGTTTCACTAGTTCCGTAGGGTGAAACTAACGATAGAGATGGCATCTGAACATTTTTTTGGAGTTGACAACGGCAGTTTTGGCATTTTGAATTTCAAACTAGTTTTATTGACCTGCAATGGAAAATGTGGCGAGGAGTCCATGAAACTAAATTTAATGATTTTGTTAAGTCAGAATTGTTGTTTCTGGTATGGATACATATTTTTTCGTGAAATTCTTAGTACCGATGGTGTTTTAGGGGTCCATTCTGAGTAGGGAAGTTGGACATGGTTGCTGGATTTCGCTAAAATCTCGTGCAGGTGGATTTCTTCTCCGCCATCCTAGAGGGTGTGGCCTATTGATCTCTGCATTCAAGAAGTTGTGACCTATTTTAACCCTATGTTCGTGGGATGGGCTCCGTGATTGTGGAGTAGTTTTCATACCATGAAAGTTTTAAACTCGTAAAACATCATGTTTACTCTATATTCAAACTTCCAAACTTTTTGGGGCAATTTTGAAGAATAATTTTCGAAGATTATTGATGGGTAAGTATTTCTAACACTACACTAATCCTTATTAATGAGTTTTATTTTGATTTTGTCTTTGATTTCATGAAATTGAACACCTAAAATTATTTTTAGACGATGTTTTTCAAACTTTAAATATTGATATCCCATTCAATTTAAGTTCTTATTTTATGTGATTTTCACCCATAAACCCTATTTGTTGCATAGAACTTGACTTTAAAGTTAT
Source organism: Solanum virginianum (assembly GCA_000787875.1). Lineage (NCBI taxonomy): Eukaryota > Viridiplantae > Streptophyta > Magnoliopsida > Solanales > Solanaceae > Solanum > Solanum virginianum. Next base: position 62,864 of record DF359317.1, read on the forward strand.
TTTTCACCTTTGGGACCTTCAGATTTTAGCCCTAAAATTGATATTTTTCCCCTAAGCCTAATTTATACCATTATAGGTATCAAAATGTTTCTCTTGATGAGTAGTAACTATTTTTGATAGTGATTGATACTATCCGGGTATCTATTTGAGGACTTGAGTTGATTGAAAGCTTGTTCGAGTATAGTTTTGATATCAAGGTAGGTTCTGCTAATCTTTTGGGATTGGATTTGAGTTATTTAGTATGTTCATATCATGATTGTGAGATTTAGATGGATGATTGTGTAAATGATTTGTTGTGTTGAAGTATAAGGGGAAGTGGTATAATGGATGATTGTGTAAATGATTTGTTGTGTTGAGCCGAATTGTGGTATAATTTTGATCCTATTGATGAACTGAGATGAATTATGATGGGATGATGAGGACTTGAGATAAAATGCGGATTAAGTGAGAGTTGTGACACTAATTGAGATGAGCTAGGTTTGGTATTATTGAAATTCTTGCATAATTGGGATGAGTAAGGTCCGATATTCTTGATATACTTGTATTGTTGGGACGTATTAGGCCTTATATCATTGATATATATTTATATTTTGGATGAATTGTGTCCGATAATATTGATATTCTTTTATTCTTGGGATGAGTAAGGTCTGATATTATTGACACTCTTGCTTATTGATATAACTATGATGACCTAAAATATGATGATGGTATGGGCATTAGTTGTGACAATTGATAATACTCCTTGAAAACATATGATCATTAGTTGTATGCCTCTATATTCCTTTTGTATTGTTATTCTACATGCTTTAATGCATATTTGGGTTGCACTATTGATATACATCTGTTGTCTTTGGGTTATATCATCCCTTGACCTGGGTAGGAGGCAAGAGCATTATGATTCACATTGGTAGCACCTCCTTGACACGCGGAGGAGGCAAGGGTGAGATTTATACTTCATATAGCTCGATCACGGGCTGGTGGTGAAGGCTTAGCATCATGATATCCCTTGACCACGGGCAGGTGGCAAGTTTGTGGCATTCTAATATTCCCTTGACCATGGACATGTGTCAAGGCTATGACACATGTGGTTCTTATTTGATGGGTTGAGCATCATATTGATATTATGGTTATATGGTATTCACAGATTCTTGAGGATATCTTAGTTCATTAGCAGTATATATATTTTTGTGTGTATTAACCTTTTTGGATGCAGGGATAGGGTTCTTCATTATTACATGCTTGTTTCAATTACTCTTAACCAGTCGGTTGGACTTATTGGGAACATTTTGGTTTACTCACCCCTACATTGTTTACAACAACAACAATGGCATACCCAGTGAAATCCCACAAGTGGGGTCTGGGCAGGGTAGAATATACGTAGACCTTACCACTACCTCATAGAAGTAGAGAGGCTGTTTCCTAGGAACCCTTATCTCAAAACCAATAAACAGAAAGGACTAGATATGACAAAAAGGAAAGGGAAGGGAACACAAACAGTGACTAGTGATGAATAGCACGTAGCAATATGTAAACATGATACAACTAACACGTATAGGACAGATAATGAGAACACAGAAAAATAAAACACGTCCTCCACCTAACCCATGTACCCACCTAACCCTGCCAATTAGACTACTACTCTAATTCGCAGCCTCCATTTCTTCCTATCTAGGGTCATGTCCTCTTTAAGATCAAGCTCCGCCATATAATGTCTAATCACCTCCCCCCAATACTTCTTCGGTCTACCTCTACCCCTCTATGTAGCTCCTAAAACCAACCTCTCGCACCTCCTAACAGGAACATCAGTACTCCTTCTCTATACATGTCCAAACCATCGCAGTCTCGCTTCCCTTATCTTGTCGGCAACCGGAGCCACCTCTAGCTTCTCCCCAATATTCTCATTCCTGACCTTGTCACTCATGGTATGACCACACATCCATCGTAACATCCTCATCTCTGCAACATGCATTTTTTGGACATGTACCTTTTTGATTGGCCAACATTCCACCCCATATAACAGAGATGGTCTAACCACCAATCTGTAGAACTTACCTTTGAGTTTAGGTAGGATCTTGTTATCACACAGTACTTCCGATTGAAGCCTCCATTTAGTCTATGCTACCCCAATATGATGTATGACATCATCATCGATATCGCTATTATTCTGGATGATGGACCCCAGATACTTAAAGTTTTCCCTTCTAGGGATCGGTTGAGTGTAAAGCCTCATAT
>DF359317.1:65145-99845 GCA_000787875.1 Solanum virginianum
TTTTCCCTTCTAGGGATCGGTTGAGTGTCAAGCCTCATATCAAAGTTTGCATCATCCCTCTCAGCAATGAATTTGCACTCCAACTATTTAGTTTTGGTCTACTCGATTTGAAACCTTTAGACTCCAAAGCGTGTCTCCAGGCCTGCAACCTATCATTAAATTTAGGCCGAGTCTCATCAATCAGTACTATGTCATCCGCAAATAACATACACTATGGTACCTCCTCTTGGATAGATCGCGTTAGCTCATCCATTACCAAGGCAAACAAGAAAAGGCTCAACACAAATCCTTGATAGAGTCCCATATCAACAGGAAAATACTCTGAGTCTCCTTCCACCATTCTTACCCAAGTTTTTGATCCATCATACATATTCTTAATCGCCTTGATATATGCCATTGGGACACCTTTCATCTCTAGACACCTCCATAGGACATCCCTTAGGACTTTGTCATATGCTTTCTCGAGATCAATGACCACCATATGCAGGTCCTTCTTACTTTCCCTATATTTCTCCACTAACCTCGGAACAAGATGAATTGCTTCAGTAGTCGATCACCTCGGCATGAATTCAAACTGATTCTCTGAGATAGATACTACTCTTCGCACCCTCATCTCCACTACACTCCCTATAGTGTGGCTTAATAACTTGATACCCTTGTAATTGTTACAGTTTTGAATATCTTCCTTATTCTTGTACAATGGAACCATTGTACTCTTCTTCCATTCATCAGGCATCTTAGCAGTCTTTATAATAGCATTAAACAGTCTAGTCAACCACTCTATGCCATCCTTGACCATGTTCTTCCAAAAATCTACCGAGATCTCATCAGGGCCGATCGCCCTCCCCCTTTTCATCCTACTAATAACCCGTCTTACCTCCTCAACTCTGAAGTGCCTGTAATAACCAAAATCATGGTAGTTTTCAAAGTGCGCCAACTTACCCAGCTCAATATCTCTATCTCCTTTTTCATTTAAGAGTTTATGAAAGTACGCATGCCACCTTAACTTAATGGAGGTGTCATCCACCAACACCACACCCTCCTCATCCTTGATGCACTTCACTTGGTCTAAGTTGCGAGCTTTCCTTTCTCTTACTTTAGTGAGCCTATACAATCTCTTGTCCCCATCTTTATCAGTTAGCTCCTCATAAAGACGCCTAAACGCTGCTGACTTAGCAATCGCCACCGCCGTCTTTCCTTCTGACTTGGTTGTCTTATAGATTACCTTAAGCTTTTGCTTTTTATCTTTATCCCTTCACTCTAACCATTCTGTGTAAGCGGCCTTCTTATCTTGCACTTTTCCCTAGACTTCATAATTCCACCACCAATCGCCCTACTGTCCACCAAAGGCCCCTCTTAAAACCCCTAATACCTCGGAAGCTACCTTTCTTTGTAACCAGCAGTCGTGTCCCACATACTATTCATATTACCTTCACTACTCCACGCCTCTAAGTTTCTCAACTTTTCTTCCATCATGCAAGAGAGAGCAGGAGTAAGACCTCCCCATCTAATCTTAGGTTTGGCATATATAACCTTCTTCTTCTTTTCTCTCTTGATCTCCACATCCATCACTAGGAGCCTATGTTGAGTGGAAACATTTTCACTCAAAATAACCTTGTAATTCTTACATAGACTTCTATCGCCCTTTAGGAGAAGTAGGTAATCTATCTGAGTCTTAGCTACCGTGCTACGAAAGGTAATCAAGTGGTTTTCCTTCTTTGGGAAGCACGAGTTAGCAATCACTAACTCAAAAGCTTTGGTAAATTCCAAAAGAGATATCCCACTATCATTTCTTTCCCCAAAACCAAAGCCTCCATGAATGTCTTCAAACCCTCTACAAGTTGCCCCGATATGCCCATTAAAGTCACCCCCAATGAAGAGTTTTTCAATCTCCAGTATGCCTCTCACAACCTCATCCAAATCCTCCTAGAAGAGCCTTTTGACTTCCCCACCTAAGCCTACTTGGGTCACATAGGCGCTAACTACGTTCACTATATGTCTACTAACTACGAGTTTGATAAACATCATCCTATCATTGACCCTCCTAACCTTAACTACATAATCCCTAAGAGTCTCATCTAGTAGGATACCTACACCATTTCTATCCCTAGAACCACTCAAGTACCACAACTTAAACCCATCCACATCCCGCGCTTTGGTGTCTACCCATCTAGTCTCCTGGACACACACTCTATTAATATGCCTCCTCTTAAATCATTTTACTAGTTCTATGGACTTCCCTATCAGTGACCCTATATTCTACGATGCTATCCTTAACTTACATAAGCCCGAGACCCTCTTGCCACCCCTACCCCTAACGTCCGACCTTACCAATGACATGACCCTAGTCCACCATTATCTCCTAGCGCCACGAAACTACAAGACTGATAATCCCTCCAATCAAGTATTAACTCTCTAGGCTACAAAGTCACAATCTAGCAATGATACAAGTAAAACAACAAGCAAAACAACAAGAAAGACTACCAATCAACAACAATATACAACTCTATACAAAATACACACAATATACTGTAACAATATATAATAATATACAATGATCATACGATAATATATAGAAATATACAGTAGTATACAACAACAATAACAATAACAATAAGAGATCTGTATATAGCAATGTACAATAATATACAGCTATATACAACAACAATATACGACAATATACCATAATAATATACAACACTATACTGTAATAATATATAGCAATATACAATAATATACATCACTATACAATGATAATACGATAATATATAGCAATATACAGTAGTATACAACAACAATAACAACAAGAGATCCATATACAACAATGTACAATAATATACATCAATAAGGAGACAAGAAGCAGAGAGTAGTATTCAGACCAGAAGTAATGTTAAAAAAGGAGAAGATAGAGAATCTGATCAAAAATATGAGTTTGAACAAGAAAGAGGAAGGGGAAATGGAGGATATCACCTGGCTATTCTGGCCAGAAAATCTAAATCTTTGTCTTTGCCGGAGCAAGACATTGGCGGATCGCTGTCTGGAGTTTAGGCCCTGTCTGAATTGAAATCGAAGCCAGAATCTGAAATTTGGAATTCACCAGAAAACCACACCAAACATCTACTACGTTTCTAACAACAAGAAGAAGAAGCTTCTAACTAGAATCTTGACTGGCGTCATAACCTACGTCACCGGAGAAAAAGATCGCCGGCAATCGCAGAAAGAGATGGCCAAATCTGAGAAATCGTGCCTCTGGTATGTCGACGTTGGGATGATGTCAATGGCGGCTTAGCGGCGCAGAGAAACCAAACCCAATGACACAGAGACGACGTAGTGTAGAGAGGAGTTTCATCGGAGAGCCGTCAGTGTTATACTAATCCTGTATGTATATGGTGGAATATTTGGAGAGAGAAAAGATGGATGATTTGTAGACAAGGAAAATTCTAGTTAGAGGATCTACCCCTACATTGTTTAATCCCTAAAAATCAAACACAAGGACCCGCACAGGATAGCTGATTCACTCTTTTGGACTTTCCTCATCTATCGCTACTATACCAGTGAGATTCAGACTTCGAGTTGCTATAGATCTTTAGGATTTCCTTCACTTTTCTTTTCAGACTTGTATCAAAATCTATAAGACAACCTTGTATTTTGTTTGAGACTTGTATTTACACTTTTGTATTACTTAGATGCTTTTGTACTTATGACTCCAGATTTTGGGATATTTGTTATGTTATGTTGAGATGGTTTCCATTTTATTTCCTTTTCTATTAGTTGGGATCCATTTTTGGTCGTGACAGGTTATTTGCAACCTCTACCTTATAAGTCTCACATTCTCTAAAGCCTCAAGTACAAACTCGGGACCAATTAAAGACATTTCTCCAACTTTAAACCATCTTGCTGAAGACCTATGTCTCTACCCATATAAAGTATCAAAAGGTGTCATCTCAATGCGTGAATTATAGCTATTGTTATATATAAATTTTATCAATGGTAGATGATCATTCCAATTTCCCTTAAAATCAAGCACACATACCCTCAACATATCCTCTAATGTTTGAATTGTCCTTTTAGCTTACCCACCCATTTGGGGATTAAATGTAGTGCTTAACTTCACCTTAGTACCAAGTCCCCTTTGAAAAATCTTCCAAAAGTGGTATGTACATTGAGCACTATGATCCAAAATTATGGACAAAGGCACACCATGAATCCTTACCAAATCCTTAATATATATCTTTGCATAATCTTCCTCACTATAAGAAGTCTTAATTGGTAGAGAATGGGCTAATTTTTTTCATTCTATCCACAATCACACATATAGAATCAAAATGACTTCTAGACTTAGGAAAAACCATAATAATATCCATGTTAACCTACTTCTATTTCAACATAGGAGTATCAATGCTTTTGGTTAAGCCTCCCGACATTGATGTTTAACATTCATTGGTTGGCAATGGGCATTCCGCCACAAAATTGGTTATATCTTTCTTCATACTATTCCACCAATACACTTCCCATAGATCCCTATACATTTTGATTGATCTAGGGTAAATAGAATATCATGAGTTATGGGCTTTACTCAATATCATCTTACTTAGGACGTCAATATTTGGACACAGAATTGGCATTAGTAACAAAGTACCCCATCTGCCCATTGTAAGAAAATCTCAACCTTCTTTTAAACCACTAACATTTTCAAATCCACCAAAGTAGGATCCATATCTTTCTTTGCTTGGTGATATGCTATCAAAATACATCACTTTTGATGCTTACAACTTGGAATTTTGTGTGTTTCAAAGCGATTTTAGCAGGCTTGATGTGATTTTATGTTTGTTATTTAGAATTATAGGATTCGACATGATTTTGGGGCAAAGTATTGTAGATGCTAAATTTTTTATGATGTATGAAGCACTCTATGGGCCGTGAAAATTTCCATAAGTCGTAGAGTGCCTTAGTGGTTGAGATCTAGTGAATGGTCAATTTTCTCATATTGCATCCATGAACTGTCAAACAAGCCATGGTATTTTATACGAGTCATGGATTAGGTTTTATACCTTCAGGATGAGAATTGGAGGAGTTTCTAGAAATTTGTCAGGTAAGACCCTATACAGGTCATAAGTTTGAATACAGCCCATAGAAAGGTCTCGTAGAAGTGATGCATAGTTTTGAAGAATGAAGACAATGAAGCCCATGTAAGGGTTGTAAAACTTTGTGCGACCCGTAACCCCATTCATATGACCTGCCGAATCCAGTTTTCATGTTTTGTTTTGAACTTATATTTTAGTTATTCTCACTAGGTTTATTAATTTATTTTTTGGGAGAGAACGAAGAGAAAAGTGAAAAAAGACATATGAGACACTTCGAAAAACAACTTTGTGATTTTTAACAACATTTTGAGATTTCTAGTGAAGAATTTAGGATTTCTTGTTCTTAAATTTATCATCATAAGTGCTTAATTATGTTATTTTATATCATGATGTGTCACAACCCAAGCCTAGGGCCTAGACATGACACGACAAATGGGAACCCGAAGGGACCCAAACAAGCCTCTTAGCATATTACTCACATATCTTTCATCGCGGAAGCAATGTAAACAACATCAAGAGATATAATAAAAAAGAGATGAGACTAAGGGAAATCTTTGATAATTGCATCCTTGGTCGTGGATGCATAGTAAACAATAACAGAGATAAAATAAAAAGGGACGCGGGATTAAGGAAAGTCTTCGATAATCAATAAACCGTAAAAGAGTCAAGCTCAAGCATAAGTACATCATAATATTCCAAGAACTCCTCTAACATAGAGTGGAGCGGGGGCAAAAACGTTCCCTGGGCTCACCTCATAATAACAAGTGTTCAACATGAAGAAGTATCAATATAGAAACAGTAATAAATATAGTGTCCTCAAAATTAAGGATTCACCAAATCTTGCTTCAAAGGATTGTACTAGCCCATGGAGGATGATCAAGTGGTGCTCTGATCCCTATATGGTAACATCATGTCAGCATAGAGTATGCATTAGTATGTTTGAATGTACTAAGTATGTAGGATGCAATGCAACAAGCCATAACCCAATATAGTTAAAATGCATAGTAATAAGCAATAAATAAATGTAATCTCAATATGGCCTGCATGATCAATGCTTAAAGTAAAACATGCTTGTAAGTCATTCAACTTGCATAGAACATATACATGTGTAGGAAGAGACCCTAACTGACAAAAGTAAGACCAATCGAGCTGCAACTTGGAATCCTGATGATTACCCCTCATCGGTAAAGAGGTGGTCTACTTACCAAGGTAAACCATATTTCACCTTACGGGAGCTCGTCCCATTTTGGAGAAGTAACCCTCCTTATAGGAAGCCATCCCATTTTGAGGTGGATTTCATGATAAAGTGCACTAAATGGATCCACTATTATAGCAAAGGTAAAGCAAAATACTATATTGGCACATAGTTTGAGGAAAGAAGTATGGACCCTTGAAGATAGTCCACGCCGACATCCAATCCATCAGTGCTACTAATCCACAGAATACTTGAAATAATCATAACTTTAGTAACTTGTATGAAATATGACCTAAGTAGCTCTTAAACATGTTTGACCTCTAATAGTGAGCCTAACGTGAAACATGAGAGTAGATGATAATCATACATGAACCCTTGTTTTAACATGAATGGCTTACAAGAGGTAAAAATCTTGAAATAGGGCATAACTTGATACTTCTAACATCATAGGTACTTGTAACATCATAGATACTTTTCATGAAACAAGGCTTGGAGCTTAGATTGAGTTTTTGAGATCCATGTGAGCTTGAAATCCTTGGATTTGGATGAGAATTTTCATATAGTGTTGGAGAGATTTTAGAGAGGGTTCTTGACTGATATGGAGTTGAAAAATGGATAAATATAGGTGCTTTCACGCGTAAATGGGCATGGGGCTATGACTCCAATTCCCTTGGCCAAAACAGGGAAAATAACAAAGAACTAACACTGTTCCCGATAGGTCCGCGTCATGGAGCCATCGCGCACAGCTACTATTTTCAAAAAAAATTATGAAAATTATTTTTCCCTACGGGTCTTCTAAAATTCAAATTATACCCGTTTCCAACTCAATTTTTCCCCTTGATCAAGAATATTAAGTTAGATTTTTGAAATCATATATGAATTTTGAGATATATAAAAATTACAATTATGGGCATTTTCGAAGCACATTTTTGGGGCATTTCAGTATCTCCCCCTTGGGAACATTCGTCCCCTAATTTCAAAGAAACTTCCATAAGAGAAGTAACCATAAAGATTTCAGCCTGACATAAATGCAACAACAACAACATACCCAGTGAAATCCCACAAGTGAGGTCAGGGGAGGGTAGAATGTACATACCTTACCACTAACTCATAGAAGTAGAGAGGCTATTTCCTGAAAACCCTCATCTTAAAACCCATAAGCAGAAAGGACTAGATATGACAAAAAGGAAAGGGAAGGGAACACAAAGAGTGACTAGTAGTGAATAGTACATGGCCATATTAAATATGACACAACTAACACATATAAGACAGATAATGAGAACACCTTCCATCATATTACCTTTACTACTTCATGCCTCTAAGTTTCTCAAATTTTCTTCCATCACGTGATAAAGGGCAGGAGTAAGACCTCCCCGTCTAATCTTAGGTTTGGCATACCAAACCTTCTTCTTCTTTTCTCCTATGATCTCCACATCTATCACTAAGAGCCTATGTTGAGTGAAAACATTTTCACTCAAAATAACCTTTCAATTCTTACATGGAATTCTATCGCCCTTTCGGAGAATTAGGTAATCTATCTAAGTCTTAGCTACCATACTACGGAAGGTAATCAAGTGGTTTTCCCTCTTTGGGAAGCATGAGTTAGCAATCAAACAGGGGACTTAAATTATTATCTTTGGCTTGAGTACATAGGAGCAAATGTGGATATCGCTTTCTCATGTCCGCCTTGGTTTCATATGTTGCACTTTCAACTTGTTGGTTCCTCCAAAGGACCTTGATGAAAGCTATATCCTTTTTTCTCAACCTCTTCACTTGTCTATCCAAAATCTCTACCAGGTGCTCCTCATAGGTGAAATTATCTCCTACAACACCTACAACATCCAAGGGCACTATGGAACTTGGGTCACCCAAAAAATTTCTCAATATTGGCACATGGAAGACTAGATGAACCATGTTTATATCCACAGATAATTCCAACTCATATATAACCTTACCCACTCTCCTTAAAACTATATAGGGATCCACAAATCTTGGGCTCAATTTCCCCTTCTTGCCAAATCGGATCACACCTTTCATGGGTGATTCAAGTGAACCCAATCAACAACCTTAAACTCAAGATCTCTTCTTCTCACATAGGCGTAGGACTTTTGTCTACTTTGGCAGTTTTCAAATCAAATAGACCTAATCACTAACCTCAAAGTCACGAACTCTTCTTCTCACATCAAGTAGGAATTTGTCTACTTTGGTCTATTTTCAATCTTTCCTTTATTATCCTCACCTTCTCCATGGCCTCTATGACCAGATCCGGACAATGCAAAGTCATCTCCCCCACTTCAAACCACCCAATAAAGGATCTACAATGTCTACCATATAAAGCTTTAAAGGGAACCATACCAATGCTTGAATGGTAGCTATTGTTGTAAGAAAACTCAATGAGTGGAATATGTTCATCCCAACCACACTTAAAATCCAAAACATAAGCTCTAAGTATATCTTCTAGAGTTTGGAAAGTCCTCTCAGCTTCACCATTTGTTAGAGCGTGAAAATCCATGCCAAGCTTAACCTTGGTACCAAGACCTCTTTGGAATTACCTTCAAAAGTGAGAAGTGAATTGAGCACCCCAATTCGAGTAACCATCCTTCCAGGAACTCGTGGCATTTTAGGGTGGATTTCATGATAAAGTGCACTAAATAGATCTACTAGTAAAGCAAGGGTAAAAAATAATCCTATTTTTGCACACAGCTTGAGGAAAGAAGTATGGACCCATAAAAATAGTCCAAACCAGCATCTAATCCTTCGGTGCTAAGTTTAATCCCATGGAATACATGATATAATCATAACCTTAATAACTTGTAAGAAACATGACTTTAGTAGCTTTTAAAGATGATTAACCTCTAATGGTGAGCCTAATTTGAAAGATGAGAGTAGATCATAATCATACATGAACCTTTGCTTTAACATGAATGACTCGCAAGAGGTAAAAATCTTGAAATAAGGCTTAACTTGATGCTTGTAACATCATAGATACATTTCATGAATTCAATACATACTTGAAAGCCCTTAATCATCATACAGTTACTAAACTTGTACATCATGAAATACATCATCAATTACTTGAGAATTCTTGACTTGACATTTTATCAAACACTTGGTGGGTTCATGATACTAGTTTAAAATCATGCAATTCGAGCGTGAAATAAGATGAGAAAACATAATGCAAATCAACCCAGCAACATTTGGTAAAACAACTATGTGGGGTACCATGAAATCTATCATCAAATCTCCTAATATATCATAGTTTCATAGCTCAAAATATGCATAGTCTCAATAGATATAATCAAATCATGGTATAAGCTTGCAATAGATAGTCATGTTTAATCAATCAATATTTCATAAAAACCCCAACATAATTTAGACTCATAATCTATAATAAAACATACCCATAGATGATACATCTTGAAAACATGCAAATTTTAATAAAAGGAAGATTGGGCTCCATGGGTGAAAGGACTCAATGGATGAAACACACATATCTACTTTTGGGGATTCCTTGATGTAAACTTTGAAGAAGACTTGGAGCTTGGATTAAGTTCTTGAGATCTAATGTGAGCTTGAAATCATTAGATTTGGATAGGAATTTTGATAAAGTGTTGGACAGGTTTTTGAGAGAGTTTTTGAGTTATATGGAGTTGAAAATATCTAGGTATAGGTGATTTTATGCTTAAGTGGGCATAGGGATATGACCCCAATTCCTTTGGCCAAAATAGGGAAAATAAGGAAGAACTAACACTGCTCTGCGATGGATCTACATCGCAGAGCCATCACGCAGAGCTACTACTTCTAAAATAATTTGTGAAAATTATTTTTTCTCTATGGGTCTTTTAAAATCCGGGTTATATGCATCTCTCACTAAATTTTTCCCCCTGATCAAGAATATGAAGTCAAATTTTGAAATAATGCATGGATTTTGAGATATATGGAAATTACGACTATCGGCATTTCCAAAGGACATTTTTGGGGCATTTCACGATTCTTGCGCCTACAATGATTTTGCATAGCTAAATCCACAACTAGGATTGTGAGAACCATGAAGAACTAACAAGGTAAAATCAAATAATATGTAATTCATGGAAAGTGTGCATGCATGTATTAATTATTTTTATTCATTCTGATTGCTTTTTAATGGCGGCCAACGTTAAAAACCGCCTAGTTGTTACTAATTGGATCAATGTAGAGATGAATGGGAAAAAAGATTAATTAACTGGATTGGATTGATTTCTTCCAGTCCAATAAACAAAACTGGATCAAGAGGGGGTTGTAATAGAATAATTGGTAAGGGTTAGTAATGTCTCAATGCGAGGATGGATCAAATCAAGTAGTGAAATTTACCTCTCGGATGGATCAAAGGTTTTGGTAAGCTTAACTTACCATTTTGCATGCAACACACTAGAAAAGATTAAGATTATCTTGTAATACCAAGTTAGGAAACTATGGGGAACACAATACCCTATTTACAGTTATCGCTGGTTTCACAACACTTGTTCTAGTTTAGGTTTACTCTCTATATATTACAAACCCCTCCCCTTTCGAGAGATAAGTATGTTTATTCATGTGTCTTGCTTGTATTACTCCAAGTCTACCATATTCCTTATGGGATTTTACCCTAACCTTAGTTAGGTTATATATCTTGACAACTACTGCTTAAAAATTCAAAAAACAAGTTGTAGCTTGGGAGACATCAAGATTTTGGCACTATTTCTAAGAAATTCGGCTAGGCTGGTTTAGTTTGAGTAATTTAGGAATTAATCCTTATTTCTTTCCTTATAAATTTTTTGTTATTTTTGTTTTGTTTCAGCATATAGGTGTAGTGTATGCACAACACTCGAAGTTGAGGCAGACCTTTGACTCTATTTGAACCTGAGATCCAAAAGACACTAAGGAGAATGGCGTAGAACAATACAAACAATGTTGGAAATGAGTCAAAGAATACAATACTGAACTAATTGTTAATAATTACCCACCTCCACTTTACCATGTTAACCCACCATCGTAAGATCATTAAGCTGCTGCTCACACAGGGAATCAATATCGACTTGATCCTATAGCGATGAATATCACTGGAGCTATTGTGTTACCTACATTACCGGATAACACAAAGTTTGTCATTTTAAGTTGATTAATTCAAATGTTACAACATTATACATTGTTTATATGACTACCATCAGATGATCTGCATAACCATTTACATAATGTTATCTTCATTTGTAAGAGCATGATGGATAGCAAAAACATATATATGGATATCGCCGAGCTCTGTGTCTTCCTATTATCTCAGATAGGAAATACGATGCTATGGTTATCCGAGTTCCCATTGAGTTCAATCAATAGCTAGGCAAAAATATAGAAGACCTTTTTGGAGAGGTTCTTTCTAAGGTCAAAGAAGCTGAAGTTAAAGAACCAGATCAAACACTTCTAGTAGTTGCCTGGTGATTTGATCAGCACTATGTGGGAGAGGTTCAGAAAGTTCCTAATGAGTATCCTTGACCACAAGGTCGTGAGGGATGCCTTAGTGGAGATCTTCTATCAAGCCAATGATGAAAATAGCCAAGCTATTGTTAACACATTCATAGGAGCCTCCTTTTTTTGATAATCCATTTCCAGTGATTGCTGAAAGGTTAGAGAAAGTGGTGAAGGCATAATATGCATGGGGAATGAGAGACAAGTCAAAAACTAAGAGATTATTCTCAGTCAATGCTAGTTCAGCATAGGCAAAGTAAATGGGGATATCATGTAATATCTTGCTCGAGTTAGTACTAATATGGAATTGTTAATGATGCAGAACCAAGAATGTGAGAATACAATAGCTCATAAACCTTCGTTACTACCTATATGGAAGGAGCCTTACTATGAGGAGGACACTTTCTTAGTCACTTGTTAGATGGCAAGTTTCAAACCAACACCCAAGGGTCTAATCAGAATTATTATTGCCATGTCAAGGAAACCAAGGTCATTACTTTACTAGGGACAGCGGTTTTAGAGACAACACTCGAGGAGGTTACTATAATAAGAATAGAGGCCAGAACAAAAATGTTGATTGAAGATGCAAAGATTGTTATAAAAATGGTTCACATGTACGAGTTTATGATCGAGATTCTGGTATTGGTAGTTCTCCAATTGAGGAGATGTTCGATGAACTGTTGAAGAAATTTCTTTGGATGAGACCTCGAAGGGGATAAAATAATAAGAAAATTGAGTATCATTCTGTTGCTATCAATGAGCTGCAACAATAGTTTGGTCATATTTCAACTCAATTAAACAAGCATTAGAAAGGTAAATTGCCCAGCAGCGTAGTTCAGAACCAAAAGAATCGGGTCAGTGTACAGTGATGACTACAGGTAGCGGCAAATAGACCATTAATCTTTTTATGCTAGTTGATAATGATGATGTTTGTGAGGAGATGGTTGAGAACAAAGATGAAGTGACTGGAGATGCTCGTGCCAAGAATGGGGTGAGTAATACAGTAGTGGCACCATAGAAGTCAAAAACCATGCCTAGACCTCCTCATCTTTTCCCTTAGAGACTCAAAAATAAAGAGAAGAAAGGTAAATACAAGCACTTTCATCTCCATGATGAAGGAATTATCCATCAACATCCCTATCATTGAAGCATTAGAGAAGATACATGGGTATCCAAAGTCCATGAAGGACTTGGTCACAAAGAAGCAGACTGTGAGCCAGGAGCTCTCCCAAGAGCTTCAGTATTACAGTGCGATAGAAACAAGGTCCTTAGTGGAGAAGCAAGATGCTCCTGGAGCATTCAACATGCCCTACACCATTGGAAATGTTGAGTTTGCAAGCATATTATGTGATCTAGGCACCAACATTAGTCTAATACCCTTTGCGGTGTTCAAGAAGCTAGGCTTGGGAGCCTTTACTTCTATGAACACGTGATTGTTAATGGTTCACAAAATAATGAAGAAGCATGTGGGGATACTATATGATATCCTTGTCAAAGTGTAAAAATTCATTTTCCCAATTGACTTTGTGATCTTTGATTGTGAAGTCGACTTCGAAGTCCCAATCATCTTGGGAATGCCTTTCCTAGCCAGTAGGTCAGCATTAGTGGATACAGAATTCATCCAACTTAAGTTTTTATTGAATGATAAAGAAGTCATATACATCTATTTGTCGATAAAGAGGCCCAATAGCTTGAAGATATAAGTTTGGGCAGTTGGTGAAGAATGAGTAACCAAGTTCTCCAAGACGTGTCATGATAATAAATCAGGCACTACTTAGGAGGCGACCCAAGATATATTGTGTAATAGTAGTAGTTTTGTTCTATTTTTGGGTTTTTGGACTTATAGGTAGTTTAATTTTAGCATTTTACTTGTAATTTTTGGACTCTGGACTGGTGGCATATAGGGTAATAATGTGTTTGATGAAGGATATGTAGGTAGAAGGCTAAGTTTTCCATCTTGTTCTGAATAAGCAATACAAAGTGTTTCGACGACGGGTTCTACGAGACGGGGTTCACACCACAACCTGTACACTGATTCGTAGAACACATCCAGTAAGCAAAATTGTTATGCACTCTAGTCTAGGAGCCAACTATATGACCCATAGGGAAAACTATGAGCCATGAATGGGGCTTGTGGAACCCAGGTAAGATTCCTTAAAATATCAAGGTGTTGGGGGCTTCTACCACCCTTTCTATGAGCCTTATGTCAATGTACAATGCGTAGATGAGTCTATGAAGCCAATGTATGAGATTACGGGATACTACAATACTAGGTTCTATGGACCATAGAAATCTCCATGGCCTATAGTCATGATTTCGTAGGGCCTGGGCCCAATTTTTACCCAACCGATCGACATTATAAAAGAGGGGTAAATTTTTACCCCTCATTCTTACCAAATTTCCCAAAAATACCCTAAGCATTTCTCCTACCCAATGACTATGATCATTGTTCAGCAAACCTCTATCTTTCTTAGTAACTTTCCAGCAACACTCCAGCCACCTAGGGTTTCACCCATTTCAGTCTCCTCCATTAATTTCTCAACTTTATGATCCAAAATTCAGTATCTTCTTGCCTTTAATTTTCATATATTATTGAAATTAGTATCATTAGGTTAAGTTGTTAATAGGATATGATATTTCAAAGTTCATGTGCTCAAAATAGGTTTCGCCCTTGTAAGTGAAATATTATTTTCTTAACAATGATTGAATAGTCGCCTTTCCTTCGAACTATGTAATGTCAAAATATGTATTTAATGTACTTGATGAAATTGGTCATGTTATATTTGATTATGTTACTTGAGATCATGTAGTCAGATTTTGTTGGAAATGCATTGAAACGACCATAAAAAATGCCCGAAAATATACCCAGAAGTGCCCGAAATCATAATTTTCATATATCTCAAATTTAGTGCGTGATATCGAAAATCCAACTTCATATTCTTGATCAAGGTGCAAAATTGAGTGGGAAATGGGTCTAACCCCAATTTTAGAGCAACCATATCAAAATTCAAAATTCCAAAATGGCGATTTCCAGAGAGGATTTCGGGCCCCAGGCGCAACGCGCTAGGGGCATCCCTCAGTGTTGTTTTTACCCAATTTTATCAGTTCGGTCCAAGGATTTTGGGTCTTGGGCCTAAGTCTTTCCATACATGAAAATACCTATATTTAGTCACATTTGACCTTCATATTATACAAGACATTTCCAAATACTCTCTCAAACACTTGGACAAATATTTTACCTCAAAATTCAATTTCCAAAACTCATTCGGATCTTAAGAATTTCACTCAAACTTTAAGTCTCCATTTCCAATCTTCGTCAAGGAATTCTCTAAAGCTAAGGTATGTGGGTTTCAACCATTGAGTCCTTTCACCCATGGTGCCTAAGCTTCCTTTTTATATAACTCTCATATTTCTAAGTTGATTTACTTATGGGTATTACTTAATATGAATTTTCCTATGAACTATGTTGTGGTCATGTAAAAGTGTGACTGTTTAAGCATGTTTTGAGCTATGAATCTTAGATCTATCATGAGATTCGATGAAAGATTTTGATGTATATTACATGAGGGTATTACAAAGTGTTGGTGGCTGATTTTACATTCAAGGTTCTTGAATTGCATGATGTTACACTAGCATTACACACCCGCCAAGTGTTTGATAAAATATTCGAATTATGTTTCTTGAGATGTTGAAGGCCTAATGCATGACATATGAGTTAAATGATTTTATGATGATAAAAGGATGGTATATATGTGTTGATTTCATGAGAAGTATCTAGTTTGTTGTGTGTTGACCATAGCTAATTGAGGGGTTATGCAATAATCACCTCGGATGAAGGTGGTAAGCCATCAAGCAATTGAGGGGTTGGTACGTCAATCGCCTCGTATGGGGGTGGTAAGCCATCAACCAATTGGGGGTTTGGTACCTCAATAATTTTTGGCGGAGAATAGTCATATCAGTCAACTAATTGAGGGGTTGGTACCTCAATAGCCTTTGATGAGGGTGGTAAGGCATCAACTAACTGAGGGGTTGGTACCTCAATTACTGCTGATGGAGGGTGGTCATATCCGTTAACTAATTGAGGGGTTGGTACCACAATAACTTCTAAGGGGTGGTCTAGCTTGGATTCCAAGTACTAAGTTTGCTTGGTCAATTGAGATGGTCTCTTCTTTCAAATGTAATACGTTCTATATAGGCATGTTTTACTTCAAGCATCATTTATACATGATATATTCTTGTTATGTTGTCCAATGCTTATGATATTGCATTTTTCCTATGTTGCCTATCTCTTGGTGCATTGCATCCTACATACTTAGTACATCCAAATGTACTAGGCATACTCTATGCCTACATGATATTACTATGTAAGAACTAGAGTTTCCATTGATTCTCCTTCACGTGGCTAAACAGATTGTTCAAGTTAGCTTTGGTAAGTCCTCATGTCCGGGGGCAATATCTCTTCTTTAATGCTTATGCTTAGACTATATCATGTATATTTCATAATACTTATGGTCATTACTATGAGCATGAGCCGGTTGCTGGTCTTGGCCCCCGCTAAGTTCTATGTCTAAAGGTATTGTTGGACAAGTTATGTATTATGCTTGAGTTTTGACTCATCTATGTTATTTAAGTATTAAACAATCTCCTTTAGTCCCAATTTCTCTTGTTTATGTTTTCTCTTGTTGTTTATCTTGCTTCTGCAACCAAGGATGTGTGTATGATACGCTAAGAGGCTTGTTTGGGGTTCCTTCAGGTTCTTCATTTGTCGTGTCACATCTAGAACCAACTTTGGACAATGACATATATGAAAATAATTTTTTGAAAAATTGATGGTGAGTGCATGTATGAGCATAGTAGCATAACTTCTAATTACCAAACAGTTGTGAAACAACCCCAAAAAGTGCCCAAAAATGTACCTAGAAGTGCCTCGAATAGTAATTTTCATATATCTCAAAATTCGTGTGCTATATCAAAAATTCGACTTCATATTGTTGATCAAGGAGCAAAATTGAGTGGGAGATGGGCCTAACCCTGATTTTAGAGCAGGCGAATCACAATTTCAAATTCCTAAAATTTCTTTATCCAGAATGAGTCTGCACCCTTGGTGCGACATGGCCAGGGCACAAGCCTATGTTATTTTTGCCCAATTTTTTGAGTCAGTCCAAGGCCTTTGGGTCTTGGGACTAACTCTTTTCATGCGTGAAAGTACCTATACTTAGCCATACTTTACCTTCATATCATATAAGACATTCCCCAACACTCTCTCAAACACTTAGACAAATATTTTACCCCAAATTTCAAGTCCTATAACTCATCCGATTCATAAGGATTTCACTTAAACTTTAAGTCTCCATTTTCAAATCTTCGTCAAGAAATCCCCAAAGTCAAGGTATGTGGGTTTGAACTATTAGGTCCTTTCATACATGGTGTCCAAGCTTACTTTTGACCTAAATTACATGTTTCTAAGTTGATTTTACTTATGGTTCTTCTATTATAAACTTGACTATGCACTATGTTGGGGGGTTTTAAAAGTGTGACTGTTTAAGCATGTTTTGAGCTATGAATCTTAGATCTATCTTGAGGGTATTACCAAGTATTGTTGGGGGGTTTTGATGTATGTTACATGAGGGTATTACCAAGTATTGGTGGGTCATTTTACATTAAGTTTTCTTGCATGATTTCACTCTTGAATTACATGGTTTTACACTAGCATTGCAAACCTACCAAGTGTTTGAAAATATTTGTTTAATGTATCTTGAGTTATTATAGGCCTAATGTTTGGCATATGAGTTAAGTGACTTTATGATGATGATAGGATATTATGTATATGTTGCTTCCATGACAAGCATTTATTTTGTTGTGAGTCGACCATAGCCAGTTGAGGGGTGAGGCCTCAATAACCTTTGATGGGGGTGGTAAGCCATCAACCAATTGAGGGGTTGACACCTTAATCATCTCAGATGGGAGTGGTAAGCCATCAACTAATTGAGGAGTTGACACCTCAATCATCTCGGAAGGAGGTGGTAAGCCATCAATTAATTGAGGGGTTGATACCTCAATTATCTCGGATGGGGGTAGTATGCCATCAACCAATTGAGGGGTTGATTCCACAATCACTTCTAAGGGGTGGTCGACCTTAGATTCCAAGTACTAAGATGCTTAGTCTATGATGATGGTTTATTCCTACATATGTAATACGAACTATGTATAAGCATGTTTACTTCAAGTATCATCCGTGCATGCCATATTATTATATGTTCATCTATTGCCTAATTATGCATTTTGACCATGTTTCCTATCTATTGTTGCATTGTATCCTACATACTTAGTACATTCAAACTTACTAATGCATATTCTATACCTACATAATGTTACCATGTAGGAATTGGAGCCCTACTTGTTCATCCTCCTCCTCCACATAGCTAGTGCGATATCTCTCAAAGCAAGTTGGTGAGTCCTCAACTTCGAGGACATACTTCTCTTGATTTATGCTATGTATTGACTCTCATTTCTTTACTATATTCTTTAACTTTGAGGGTGAGCCTGGTTGGTTGTCTTAGCCCCTGCTAAGTTCTATGCTTAGAGGTGTTCTTGGACAAGTGAAGTAATCATGCTATGTGCCTTGACTCTCTTTGACTCTATGATGTTTTATAATATGAAAGATGTCCCTTAGCCCTAAATTCCCTAATTTATATTCTCTTATTGTTATTTAATTGCTTCTGGGATGAAGGATATGTAATGATATGTTAAGAGGCTTGATTGGGGTCCCTTTGGGTTCCCCATTTTCCGTGTCATGTCTAGGCCCTAGGCTTGGGTCATGACAAACTTGGTATCAACACACTGGATTGTTAATGGTCCTCGGCATCCAACACATCGGGTCGATTAGAGTCTTATTCATGGTTGTGTTGTGCACCATAACTTTGAGTAAGAGGCAATGAGGCATTTTAGGAAATGTTTCCCTTCTTCATACTCTATGTCATGCTATAGAATTTAAGGTAAGGTTTTCCCCCTAACGATTGTTCTTTGTTATGCTAGATCATGCCTAACACAAGAGAAAAAAGAACTTGTATACTCGAGGAACAACCGGCTCATGGTGAGCTCCAAGATGCTCTCACTTTGCTAGCTCAAGTTGTGGCTAATCAAGCCAACCAAGGGGCCCAAGCCCCTCATGCTTCCACTCCGGCATCTCGGGTCAGAGACTTTATAAGGATGAACCCACCGAAATTCAATGGGTCTAAAGTGGATGAGGACCCTCAATAATTTATTGATGAGGTATATAAAATGTTAGTTATCATGGGTGTAAGGTTGGAAGAGAAGGCGGACTTAGCGGCTTACTAACTCAGGGGGTGGCCCAAATATGGTACACTTAATGGAAATAGGAGAAGGAGAACAACAATATGGTTCTATTGGAGGAGTTTAAGGTGGCTTTCCTCAATTGGTTCTTTCCTCTTGAGCTTAAAGAGGCCAAAATGGTGAAGTTTATGAATTTGAAGCAAGGATCCATGAGTGTGAGGGAGTATGCCCTCAAGTTCAACCAACTCTCTAAATATGGTCCATACTTGGTTGTCGACCCAAGGTATAGAATGAATAAGTTCATGATGGGCGTACTCGATTTAATAAATGTGGAGTGTCAATTCGCTATGGTCCATACTTGGTTGTCGACCCAAGGTCTAGAATGAATAAGTTCTTGATGGGTGTATCCTACTTAGTGAGTGAGGAGTGTCGGTCTGCTATGTTGATTAGTGACACGGATTTATCCATCTTGATAACTTCTGCTAAACAAGTAGAGGGGGGAAAGTTGAGGAAGAAAAGGGGTCATGAGGCCAAGAAGGTCCGTTTTGATGGTACATTCCAAAATCCCAAGGGTGGCCAATTTTATCAAGGCCAAGGGTCTTCTCATGCTCCTAGTGAGAGGTTTGCTAATGACAACCCAAGACCCCAAGAGGGTGGTGGTGTGATGTCTATACTCGCATATCCAAAGTATGGTAGGGGTCGTGGTTGCCCATGCTTGAGGAATACCAATGCTTGTTTTGGTTTTGGGGAAGTAGGCCACAAAATGATTGATTGTCCACGAAACAACAAGGGTAAAGATGTTCGTCCACAAGGTTGGGGTGCTAATGCGGTTCCTTTGGGTGGAGGAGGCCAACAAGGTGGTGCCTCAAGGTACAATTGATTTTATGCTCCCATGGGAGGCAAGGGGTTGATGAGGAGCCCGATGTCATCACCGGTATGTTAAAGTCTTTGATTTTGATGTATATGCATTGATAGACTCGGGTGCCACTCTTTCTTTTGTTATTCCACTTATTTACAGAAAAGCTTCATGTTGAGCCTGAACTATTGTTTGAGTTTTATGAGGTGTCTACTCCTATTGGTGCATCCATTTTAGCTAGAAAGGTCTATAGGTACAGTTCTATTTGAATTTTGCATAAAATATTGCCTTGTGATCTTTCTGAGTTGGATATGGTTGATTTTGATATTATTCTTGGGATGAATTCATTGCATGCATATTATGCCTCTATTGATTGTAGAATCCATAGGGTCAAATTCCAATACCCAAATGAACCCATCCTTGAGTGGGACATTCATGATGTGGTGGTCAAAGGTAGGTTTATCTCTTGCATTAAAGCCTAAAAGTTGATATCTAAGGGGTGTCTCTATCATTTTGTGAGGGTTAGTGACGTTGAGTCCAAAGTCCCTCCTATAGAGTCAATTCCGGTGGTAAGTGTGTTCGTTGATGTCTTTCAAAGTGAACTTCCTGCTGTTTCTCCTGAAAGGGAAATATACTTTTGTATAGACCTCCTTCTCAATACTCAACCCATTTCTATTCCCCTTTACTGTATAGCCCCAGATTCTCTTATTTCTACTCTCTTATTAGTTATTTAATTGCTTTCGCGGCCAAGGACATGTAATGATATGTTAAGAGGCTTGATTGGGGTCCTTTCAGGTTTCTCATTCACCTTGTCACATCTTGTCCCTAGGCTTAGGTCATGACAAGTTGTCAAAATATCGTGTGAATGTGTAAAATGACGTTTGACTGGGTAGTGCATAATTGTCGGATGTGGGGCATTGGGAAACTTGTTGGGAGTTGTTTAGGTGCATCAAATCATTGCTTCAGTGTTGAGAGTAATGCATGTGGTCTGTTGATAATTCCATGTTAAGACCCATTTGATGGGCATAGAAAACCCAACCTGCTGGAATTTTCACATCATGAGTGTCTTTTACGGCCCATGAAGTAATCAACGAGCCATAGTTGTCCCTTGTGAGTGTTGCCAATAGCCTAGGGTTTCTGAGATTCCATCAGATGAAACTTTCTGTGGGACGTAGTTCAGCCTATAGCTCGTAGAATATTCTATGAGTTTTACCTAGCCTCATAGGTGCAGTTCTAGAAACCAACTTTACTATATCCTGCTACCTACAAAGGCCTTCTACGACCTATTGTTTTCTTTATAGCCCATAGACGAGCCTTTGTAGGTTATACTGTAACTTCTTCTGGTAGTCTCTTGTTTTTCATGCCTATATTTAGGCTAATTAATTTGTTAAATGTGTGCATTTCAGGCACCATAGACCCAAAACCCAGGAAGAGTGAGATTCAGGCCATGCAACGACATTTGAGAGATAAGCCCTCCAATGCCCAGGGTAGTTCGAAGGCTAGTTGATCTCTTGAGAACCTTGATGTCTAGTATGATGTAGGCACCGAGCGACCATAGACATGGGCTGCTACTAGACAGTCAGGAAAGCCATAGACATAGGGCATTGTGGTCCACCCTCCCTAGTGTGATGAGAGAGGTGGTAGGGACAGTAGTTCAATGTAGATGACTCTTCCAGAGAGGGATCCGAGTCTGGATATAGAGAGGAGTCACAGTCAGAGTCATTTATAGAACATCGAGCACTACCCTCACCTCTAAATGAATTATCTAACAAGTGGTGTGTGCAGGGCATGCATCAGATTTACTGAGACGACAAACAACAGGATGAGTGCAGGTGAAAAGCCTACACCATGTTCTAGGAGCCCCAGATTAATAACTCTAGGAGCCCCAGATTATTAATTCGGGACTTAACAATGTCCACAGACTCCTGAACACCATTGCTCGATATAGATTTTAGTGGTTGGCAATATCATGCGGGATGTACTCCCAGCCGATGGTTTAAGAGTTCTTTGCATCATATGCCATCATAGTCCTAGAGTCGACCCATTAGGGGAAGAGACCGCTCACTCAACCCTGGTTGACACACATGAGGGTAAGAGAAGTACAGGTCGACATATCAGAGGCCATTATCCACCGTATGTTTTTAGGTCCTAAGTACGAAGCACTGAGGACCATAGCTCAGTTAGACCACAGACTGGTGTAAAGTTGGGACAATGTCTTGATGTAAGATCAAGATCAATAGGACATATATATGAGATGGGTCACTGATAATATTGTTGAGTTGGGCTAGGATCCTGTCACGACCCAAACGTAGGGCCTAGACATGACTGGCGAATGGGGAACCTAAAGGAACCCCAAACAAGCCTCATAGCATATCCTTACATATCAATAGTTGCAGAAGCAATTAAAATGACCAATAGAGATAAGCATAAACAAGTGAAATTGGGACTAAGGGAGCGAGAGAGAAAGAGAGAGTAATATTTAAATATCATAGATGAGTCAACCTCAAGCATAATACATAACTTGTCTTACAATACCTCTAAACATGGATACTTAGCGGGGGCCAAGACAAGCAACTACCCTCACCCTTATAGTCAAAGTAGCAATAAAGGAGAGAATATCTATACATAGCATAAGAAATATAGATCAACATCCTCGGAATAGAGGACTCACCAACTAGCTTGAGAGACAATCAAACTAGCCACGTGAAGGAGGGTGATGGCCAAATGGAGCTCCGGTTCCTACATGGTGACATCATGTAGAAATAAAGTATGGTTAGTACATTTGAATGTACTAAGTATATTGGATGCAATGCAACAAAAGATAGGCAACATAGTCAAAATGCATGATAATAATCAATCGATAACATAGCAGCCATTGACATGTATGAAGAATGCTTGAAGTAAAACATTCTTATATAGAATGTACTACGTAGGTAAGAATAGACCATCATAATAGACCAAGCAACTAGTACTCGGAATCCAAGGCTTAATACCCCTTTAGTAGTGATCGAGGTACCAACCCCTCAACAAGGTTAATGAACTTAATAGCCTCCATCAAAGTGGTCAATGTACCAACCCCTCAACAAGGTTAATGGACTTAACACCCACCGTCAAAGTGATCAAGGTACCAAACCCCTCAAAAAGGTTAATGGACTTAACACCCTCCATTAAAGTGGTCAAGGTACCAACCCCCCAACAAGGTTATGGTTAATATGTAACACTATAGAACCTTATCATCAAATTAACACATATGCAACATACTTTCATCATCATAAAATCATATATTTCATATGCCAAGCTTTAGGCCTTCAACAACTCAAGAATCATAAATGGGATATTTTATCAAACTCTTTACGAGTGTGTAGTGTTAGTGTAAAACCATGCAATTCGAAAGTGAAAACATGAGTAAATCCAATGTAAAACCATCAATCAACACCTTGTAACACCCTCAAATAACATACATCAAAACCCTTGTTCAAATCTTGTAATAGACCTTAGATTCGTAGCCCAAAAAATAGTCACAATTTGATAAACCACAACCTAGTGTACAGTAAATTTTATAATAATTAAAACCCATGACTAAATTTAACTTTAAATCATGCTATTTAGGGTAAAAGGAAGCTTAGATATCATGGGTGAAAGGAACCCATGAAAGAAACCCACATGACTTAGCCTTTGGAGAATCCTTGAAGAAGATTAGAGATGGAGACTTGAAGCTTGAGGGAAAATCCTTAGATCCGGATGAGTTTCAGACTTGAATTTAGGAGATGAAGTAGTCTAAATATTTGGGAGAGTATTTCAGATTGTCTTGGATGAGATGAGGGTGAAATAAGGCTAAGTATATGTACTTGCACGCATTAGAAGGCTTAGGTCCAAGTCTTAAAAGCCTTTGAACAAACTGAAAAACTAGGTATGAAATACCACTGGTACACGTCGCGCCACAGACGCACACCACACACCAAAAATTGCTCACTTTGAAAATTGAAATTGTGAATCGTTCACTCTAAAATTAGAGTTAGTCCTTTTCCCACTCAATTTGACCCTCTAAACAAGAATATGAAGTTGGATTTTTGAAATAACGCACGAATTTTAATATACAAGGAAATTACGATTCCGAGCATTTTCGAGGCACATTTTTGGGCACCTTTTGGGGTCGTTACAATATCTCCCTGCTAGGAACATTCATCCCCAAATGTCAAAGAATCATACAAGAGAATTGTAATGATAAAGAGGTTAGCCCCAACAAGAATGCAACGGTACACTTTAAAACACCATTTTCAAAATCTCAACATAAGTGTAAAATCACCATGAACCCTTTCAATGTAAACATGAATGCATGCAAATGATTTAGGGGCTGGAACATGAGACATGAAATCACAAAAAGGAGTTTGACATGCTATAATAAGATTGAATCAAATGAAAAAGGTACGGATATCGCTTTTCCATGCCCGCTCTGGCTCCCCAAAAGACACTCTATACTTGACGATTCTTCCAATGGGCCTTGATGAGCACCACATCCTTTTTAATCAAATTTCCACCCTTCCTTCCAATACCTCCACCAGGATCTTCTCCTATGCCAACTTATCCCCCACAATATCCCAACCTCAAGAATCCTATAACACTTGAATCATCAACACAACTCCTCAACCTAGAAGCATGAAGAACCGGACAACCCATAATCACAACACTAGGAAATTCAAATCTTTAACCAAACCTTACCAATCCTCCTCTACACCCTATAAGGACTCACCACTCTAAACTCATTGCCAACCTTAATCACACATAGCCTACTTGGTACCATAAACCACCATCTCCCCCTTGAGAGACAACCTCCACCTTATCCTCTTTCACCCAAAATCTCCAACTCTAATAAGGCGAAATCAAGGCTTAGCTTAATCTAGACTCCTTCAACCAAAGAAGATTTTAGATCCATCAAGAATACTACACTACCATGTTCAACTTCCTCCAACCTAACCCCCAATCTATCCAAACGATGGACCCCTCAAGTCACCTCTTTGCCACTATCATCAACACCTGCTAGGCTACTTAGACCACCGACCACAACATTATCCTTATCGAAAAAAATAATGCACACTCATATCATAATCCCTAAGGAGTTATAACCACCTTCTTGTCATCCTCAACTCACACTACCATATTTAGCAGCAACCTCTCATCTCACAAGACTTGTAACACAACCCTGAAAGGGTTCACAAGCTCTAAATAAATCAATGTTCCACCACTAGAGGCCACCACAAATATATTGAGGTAGGGTCTTAAGACCCTATCCATGAAATTCACAAACCTAGTCGGTGCATAATTCAACCAAACAACTCCAACAATACTCAATATGCTCACTACTAATCTAAAAAGACACTTAGGTCACCAATCTTCATCCTTACTTAGGGAACAAAACTCAAACTACTAATCAATCTTAGAGAAGTGACAAGCCTATTGTAGTTGACCGAACAAGCTGACCACCCTAGCCATCATATTACAACCTTACGGGTCCTACACACATTGGAAGCATTCTATGCAAGTAGCCAAACCACCTCAAGACCTCCTATCGAACAAACTAAGTCCAACCAAAATCACAAAATAAAACCCTACACAATAGGAACATGAACAACTCCTAAACACTTCTAGCAACAATAGACTTACATAACCATATCCTACAAGTGGCAAAAGGAACAATGAAAAGAAAGTAACCCGCAGAACCATCAAAGCATGCACAATAACATCAAGAAAAGTCTTTAACATACCAGTGGCATTATTGGGCAGCTCTTCCCCACCTTACCTTCTTTGAAGAGAATAGAACCAATTACATCTTGGAGCATTCCCTTGATCAACATCACCACCTCTATGCTTTTTACGCCTATGAGGACAATTTATTATCTTGTGACCCTCTTCTCCACAACTATAACAAGAATTGGTTTTCTTCAAGCACGAGCCATCATGGCACCTACCACACTTTGGGCGCCTGTCATAAAGTACCACTCTACTACTGCCATTGGAGCTTTGGAACTTTCCTCCACTATGGGCCCTCTTGGCCTCCTTACCTCTCCCCTTCCTCAATTTTTCCTCCTCTATTTCCTCAGTATAGGTCATTAAGCAGGATAAATTCATATCACTAATCAACATAGCGGATCTCACTCACCAAGTCGAATACTCAAATCATGAATTTACTCATCCTAGACCTTGGATCGACAATAAATTAGGGAGTATATTTTGAAAATTGATTGAACTTGAGGGAATACTCCCTCACACTCAAGGAACTTTGCTTCAAATTTATGAATTCTATATCATAGTCTCCCTAAGCTCAAGTGGGAAGAATTTATTAAGAAAAACTGCCTTGAACTCCTCCCATAGAACCACATTATCAACCCCCTTCTCTTTCTTCCATTGATTAAACCATATTTATGGTACCCCTTTGAGTTGGTAAGATGTCAACTCTGCCTTTTCCTTCGATCCAACTCCTATGATAACCAACACCTTTTAGACCTCTTTAATGAACTCTTAAAGGTCCTCATCCACCTTTGACCCATAGAATACCGACAAATTCATCCTCATAAAGTCTCTTACTCGAGTTACCGGAGTAGGAGCATGAGGGGCTTGAGCCCCTTTATTGACTTGGTTAGCCACAACTAGTGCAAGCAAGATGAGAGAATCTTGAATTTCTACATGAATCGGTCCCCTATCTTGAGGAGCATGAAGAGCGGGAGGAGTCAATTGCTCCTCGGGGGTGCAAGCTCTTCTTTCCCTTGTGTTATGTATGATCTAGCATATCAAAGAAAAATTGTTAGGGGGGGAAAACTTACTTTAACCCTATAGCATGACATAGAACATGAAGAAGGAAAACATATCCTAAAATTTCTCATAGCCTCTTACTTATAGTTGTGGTGCACGACATAACCATTAATAAGACTCTAATTGACACACTGTGTTGGACTCTAAGGATCTAACAACCTAGTGCTCTGATAACATCTTTTTCATGACCCAAGCATAAGGCCTAGATATTACCGGTGAATGAGAAACTTGAAGGAACCCCAACCAAGCCTCATAGCATATCATTACACACCCTTAGTTGCAAAAGCAATTTAAATGACCAGTAGAGATAAGCATAAACAAGGGAAATTGGTACTAAGGAAGTGAAAGAGAAAGAGAGAGTAATACTTAAATATCATAGATGATTCAAGTTCAAGCATAATAAATAACTTGTACAACAACACATCTAAACATAGATACTTAGCAAGGGCCAAGACAAGCAATAAGGCTTACCCTCAGAGTAAAAGTAGCAATGAAAAAGATAATATCAATCCACAATATAAGAAATATAGACCTACGATCCTGGAATAGAGGACTCACCAACTAGCTTGAGAAGCAATTAAACTAGACACGTGGAGGAGAAGGATGGCCAAATGGAGCTCTGGTTCATACATTGTGATTTCATATAATCATAGAGTATGCATTAGTACGTTTGAATGTACTAAGTATGTAGGATGTAATGCAACAAGAGATAGGAAACATAGTCAAAATGCATGATAATAATCAATAGATAACAGAGTAGCAATATGACATGTATGAAGGATGCTTGAAGTAAAACATTTTTTTATAGAATATATTACGTAGGTAAGAATAGATCATTAACATAGACCAAGCAAATAATACTCAAAATCCAAGGCTTAACACACCCTTTTGGAAGTGATTGAGGTACCAACCCCTCAACAAGGTTAATGGACTAAACAGCCTCCATCAAAGTGGTCAAGGTATAAACCCTTTAACAAGGTTAATGGACTTAACAGCCTCCATCAAAGTGGTCAAGTTATAAACCCTTTAACAAGGTTAATGGACTTAACACCCTCCATTAAAATCAAAGTGGTCAAGGTACCAACACCTTAACAAGGTTAATAGACTTAACACCCTCCATTAAAATGGTCAAGGTACCAACCCCCCAACAGGTTTATGGTCAATATGTAACACGATTGTGAAATTAACATGTATATAACATACTTTCATCATAATAAAGTCATATATCTCATATGCCAAGGTTTAGGCCTTCAACAACTCAAGTATCATAAACCGGATATTTTATCAAATAGTTGGCAAGTGTGTAGTGTTAGTGTAAAACTATGCAATTCAAGAGTGAAAACATACAAGTAAATCTAATGAAAAACCATCAATCAATACTTGGCTACACCGTCAAACAATACACATCAAATCCATTCTTCAAATCTCACAATAGACTTTAGATTCATAACCCAAAATATAGTAAAACAATCCGAATTTGAAAAACCCCAACCTAGTGTACAGTGAATTTCATAATAATCAAGACCTATGAGTACATCAACATTAAAACATGCAATTTAGGGTAGAAGAAAGCTTGGGTATCATGGGTAAAAGGAACCCATCAAAGAAAACCACATGTCTTAGCCTTTGGAGAATCCTTCAAGATGATTAGAGATGGAGACTTGAAGCTTGAGAGGAAATTCTTAGATCCTGATGAGTTTTAGACTAGAATTTAGGAGATGAAATATTGTCCAAGTGTTTGGGAGAGTATTTGGGAATGTCTTAGATGATATGAGGGTGAAATAAGGCTAAGTATAGGTATTTTCACATATGGAAACACTTAGGCCAAAGACCAAGTGTTTGGGAGAGTATTTGGGAATGTCTTAGATGATATGAGGGTGAAATAAGGCTAAGTATAGGTACTTTCATACATGGAAAGGCTTAGGCCCAAGATTTAAAAGCCTTGGACCGAACTAAAAAACTAGGCAAGAAATAACACTCGGGTGCATCGTGCCACGGACGTGCACCACACACTAGAAATTGCTCAATTTGAAAATTTAAATTGTGAATTATTCGCTCTAATATTGGGGTTAGAACTTTTTCCCACTCAATTTGATCCCCTAAACAAGGAAATAAATTTGGATTTTCAAAATAACACACGAATTTTCATATACATAAAAATTATGATTCTGGGCATTTTTGAGGCACATTTTCGAGCACTATTTTGGGTCGTTATAGACCCTGAGTGGGTATTTACTTCATCGGTGCCTATAGTGAAGGCGTCCCTCAACTTCACCGATGAATATTTGTAGGTTGTAGTTAGATCATAGATACGGACCACATATATAGATAACACCCTAATACCAAAACATGCGATATTGGTTTCTAGCATCTTAGATGGCTATGACCTTGATTGTGCTTGCCTGATTGCAAAGTAGATTCATATGGTGACCCCAAAGAGGTCGACCTACCTCCCCTTCTAGTGCTTGATATATCATCTCTGTATAGTGCGAGGATGAAGATCCTTCACCACTTTGACCCCTCCAATCATGTTTTAGAGGACATTGGATACCAACCTGATAAAGGCTGATGAGAATACAGTGGCTATTCGACGAGCAACACAGCCTCCTATCCAGATGCCAGAGTTATTCTCCATAGCGCCACCATCTAAGCCCCCACCTTCTTTTACAATAGTTACTCCTACTACTAAGGGATCCCAAAGATTGAGGATGATATAGAGAGGGGGCCCACTACTATTACTACTACACAGGAGGCCATGCCCACTAAATCTCCACCCATTAGCATGGTATACATATTAGCGGTGTCTATTTAGAACCTCATACAGTGGTAGGCATGCACTAAATCCCTGATGATTCAGGCCCTGATGCAGAGTTAGGCACACACTAAGTCCCAGATGACTCAATTGCTATAACAAATTTGACCTTGGGTTCACAGCCCATCTTAGAGGCTGAGGTGCATATGCAGATACACTTTATGGCTACTATTCAGGAGATTCATACACTAGTAGTAGTCGTATTAATGCATTTGAGAGGTGAGTAGATCAGAACCTCACCTCAGTTTGGCCTGCCAACATGACAGTCATTCAGACGGAGATCCATCAGCTCCGACCTAAGATGAGGGCAACAATATCAACACTGATTGGGCTTCTGCCATCTGATCTTAGTAAGGTTGTTGTTCATCTGTTAAGACCTGAGGAGACACCACTCCAGATCATTAACATAGACCAAGAGACACCACTCCACTCCATTGAGAAGCATCCCCACACTGATGATTTAGGTGCCATGAAGTAAGAGATGGGGATAACAGAGGAGGAGCAGTTAGAGCTTGTAAGGCTTCGCTCCATACAGGATGAGTAGGCATGGCAGGCACATGCATTAGAGATAATGAGGGATTTTGGACCCTCCGAATAGGTTATTGCTACTAAAGAGACCACCAGGCAGGTCAAAGATGGTTAGTCCCGGCTAGAGATCGCGCTTAGGCGCCTAAGTATGTCTCTTTTGACCATTGTACTTTAATATTGTAATATTTAATGCATTGAGGATGATGCAAACTCTTCTCGATAGGGTGTAGGTAGTTATAGGCCTTAGTGAAGTCTAAGTAATTATAGCCTATAACTATCCCAAATTTTGAGTCCGACGGGTTTTCTTACTTGTGTTCTTTCCAGAAGGACTTTTATTTTCTGTTGAACTAGCACACTTAGGCTGTGTGGGTAGTATTAGTAGTATGTAGTACTAATGTCTATGACATATATTAGTTTTTTGTAAAAAATGATACCCATCAAAATTTTGTTAGATCATCTTGATAACAACCATGTGATATTGATGATTAATAGTGTTTGTTTTGATAACAGAGGTTTAATTATGATGAAAAACATGATCAAAGTGTCTATGTTGATAGTATAATAAGTGTCATGTGTGTTTGAGCTTTCTTTGCTTAATTCTTACACTATGTTTAATTTAGAACTTGTCCTTTTACTCTAACTTAGACTATAGGTTAGTTAGGTAGGAACGGATCTTAAGTCATTCTTTATATTAGTCCACATAGCCTACATGACCAACCAAATATGTGATGTATCCCTTGATCCCAGTGTTTGAGTTTTGCATATACCCTTTTCTTTGTAAAAACCAAATAACCTAGCCTTGTCGAATATGAAATCTTGAAATTGACCCTGGTCCTTCCTTTAATATTGTGCACCTTGACTAAGGCAAAATGGTTATGTTTATGGTAACTACCAAAAGTGGCCCTGGTTCATAGGTTGGATATTATGCATCTCCACTCAGCCAAAAGCCTAAGTTGAGGGTGGCTAGTGTAAGGGTAATCAAATTGAATAGGGTGGAAGCTAGTGATACATCAAAAATGCTGAAAAATATGTGATGTGTGCAAGAAAAATGAATAGATGCCTAAAGAATGAGCTTAGAAGAAAAAGAATGTGAAAATAGAAGGCGATGAGCTAAAAATGAGAGTAAGGCACCAAGAAAAGTTTGAAATAGGAGAAAGGGAGAATGAGTTTAAAAATGACAGTGTTTGTATGGAAAAAGTGTAGAATAACATAGTTTCAAGGAGCGTCCTTAGTCACTATGTTCCCAAAACATCATACCAAAGCCCCCTGAGCCTACATTACAAGCCAACAAAGTCCTATAAGAATCCCAGTCCAAGTAGTCGAAGATCAAAGTTATGAGTATCGAGGCAAGCATATAGTATTGAGCATGGTATTTGTATATCCATTGTGAGTGTGGGTGATTTTGTTTATCCCCAAGCATCAAATCTGAAAATACAATCATCAATGGGATATGGCAATTCTTCTTGTGATGGGACTTGCATTACACTATTAATTTTAGGCTATTATAGTGATTGTTGCTTATCTATGTTTACCTTGCTTCTCATAGTGGTATTGTCACATGTATTGATCTTCATTAGGTTGTTTGATGACTGTCTGATATGTATTGATAAGTTATTCTGGGTATCTATGCTTGATGTGGAGATAATATATGTTATTAGATTCAGGTCCATGTGTTACTATATTACTTATGTAGATTGAGTCTGTCGCTTGAGGACAAGAAATAATTTTAAGTTGAGGGTGCTGATATACTATCAAAATACACCCAATGATCCTTAAAACTTGGAATTTTGTATGCTCTCAAAGCGATGTTAGTGGGTTTGATGTGCTTTTATGTTTATTTTTGAAGATTACAGGATTTGGCATGATTTTGTGGCAAAGTTTTGTAGATGTTGAATTTTCAATGAAGTACGAATAACTCTACTAACTTTGGAAATCTCCATGAGCCGTAGAGTGGTTTCGTGGTTGAGATCCAGTGAAGAGCCTATTTTTTTAAGTTGCATCCAAGAACTGTCAGACGAGCCATGTAATTTTATATGAGTCGTGGATTAGGTTTCATTCCCTGAGGATTAGAATTAGAGGAGTTTCTGGAAAGTTGTTAGATGAAACCTTATACGGCCCGTAAGTCTGATTACAACCCATAGAAAGTTCTTATAGAAGTGATGCCCAGTTTTGAAGAATGATGAGCGACTACAAAGCATAGGTATGAACAATAGAACTTTGTACGGCTCGTAACCCCATTCGTAATGTCTGCAGAATCTAGTTTTCTTATTTTTTTTGACTTGTATTTTAGTTATTATAAAAGGTTTTTTTACTTTATTTTATAGAAGATAACAAAGAAAAAAGTGCAGAGAGGCACACACGACACTTGGGAAAACAACTTTGTGATTTTGAACAATACTTTGTGATTTCTAGTGAAGAATTTGGGATTTCTTGTTCTTAACTTTATCATTGTGAATACTTAATTATGTTATTCTATATCATGATTCTTACATCTACAATAATTATACATGCTAAATCCACAACTAGAGTTATGGGAACCATGAAGAACTAACAAGGTAAAATCATATAATTTGTAATTCTTGTAAAGTGGCACGAATGTATTAAATAATTTTCTTTGTTTTGATTGCTTTTTAACGGTGGCCAACATTAGAACTCACCTAGTTGTTACTAACTCGATAAAGGTAGTAATGAATGGGGACAAGGGTTAATTAGTAGGATTCAATTGATTTATTCTCGTCTAATCAACCAAACTGGATCAAAGAGAGGTTTTACTAGAATAATTGTTAAGGGTTAGTAATGTCAAACTGCGGAGATAGATCAAATCACGTAATAATATTTACCTCTCGCCTGGATCAAAGGGTTTGGTAAAATTAACTTACCATTCTACATGCGACACGCTATAAACATTTACGATTATATGGTAATATAAAGTTAGGGAATCATATGGAGTACAACACCCTCCTTACTGTTCTCACTGGTTTTATAACACTTTTTCTAGTTTAGGTTTACTTTCGGTAAATTACAAACCCCTCCCCCTTTTTGAGGAAATAAGTAGGTTAATTCACGCGACTTGCTTATAAATACTCTGAGTCTACTATGTTCCATATGGGATTCGACCCAAACTTTTATTAGGTTATATATCCTGACAAAGACCGCTTAAACCTTCAAAAAAGATATATCTTGGGGGACATCACTTGGACCTTCTTCATCAATGATGACTTCGGTCCATTATGCACAAGAATACTACTAATAGTGAATTGCTCAATTTTACACCCAATTTCCCAATCGGTGTACATCCTCTACCAAATCCTTTCTCTCATTCTCTATAGGAGCTACACATCTAATAGACACCATACTAAAAAAGCATCAGCCATAACATTTGCTTTACCTAGATGAAACAATACACTAATACCATACTGCTTAAGCAATTCTAGCCATCTCATTTCCCTAAGGTTCAAGTCTCTTTGGCTAAACACATATTGCAAATTCTTATGGTCAATAAATATATCAATATGCACCCCATAGAGTGTCATCACCAGACCTTTCAAATAATGATAGGGCCTATAAGTTTCTATTAATGTACATGGCCAATGTCTTGATACGAAAGATGGCCGATAGAGAGAAGGAGAGTATAAAATAGTGCCGAAGTGGTTGATGCTCACCAAAGTCTCCTACAACATCTACGAGCTCCTATGTCAATGGACATGGCTTCTACCTGAACCTACATGACTAGTAGATATAGAAAAGTAGGGATGCATACAGGTGAAAGGCACCACGTAGGCATCATGAAAAGATTGAGTGACTTACAGGTAATATGATAAGAACAGACTCAATAAACTACAGCAATGGTAGATATCTAATCCCAAGTTAGAGGATAAGCATTTCAGAAGAATCATAGAACCACAACTGAACAAACCTACCTACGGTATGTTATTAGCAACTGCTGTAATATGTAGGATAAGTGTCAAGCGCTAAGCCTATGGCATCAGGAGAACCCAACTAAGCATAACTTGAACATTCAACCAAGTAGAAATAGGAAGGACCATCTAAGCATGGCCAAGCAGTAAAGAGTGAAACCAACTGACACAACTCTAGCAGAACCACATCTTCAATAACACATGGTTAAGGTATAATGTTGCATGTGGTTGCAATCCCCTAGTTTCTATGCATGTACACCAACTGGATCCCCATAAGACTAAAAGGTATACCCACACAAAATTAGTGTATAGGTATGGAGATCGTACAAGATCACAATAGGTACAATATACAGTATCACCTAGCGTCTCACACCTCTAACCATTACCCGAGGTACCATATATCCCTTTTACTACACTGGCCTTCGGTTAGTGGCAAAAACATAAGTTAGCTAGGGTCTGGGCTTCGGTTAGCGAAAAAATCATTAGTCAACCAAGACAAGCAGTATAACAATCACTAGGAACTTCACCCCAGGAATAATCAACAATTTCAGGGGAGCCTTAGAAATAATTAACAAGAAATCCACCCTAGGAATAATCAAGTGGGTCATGGGAGTCTCAATAATAATCAATTGAACCATGAACCTTGAAACAATTATTTGGGACTCAACCTCAGAGGCATTGTAACTCCCCACAAACACTATAAATATTTGTACTACACATATGAAACATG